>JANQAP020036620.1:0-10044 GCA_026874005.2 Erythroxylum coriaceum | reverse complement strand
ATTAATATATTAAATAATTAAATAGTATATATTTAGTTAATAGTAAATGAAAACAACATAAGCAAAAAAACAAAAATTACCTTCCATAGTTTCTATAGTTTTCGTAATGTGTATGTAAGCATTCTTATGTTTTGCTTGATTTTCAAAATGAGTAATACCAACTTCATGTTTGTCAAGTGATGAGCTAGTACTGCTACTGTTACTTGACAAAGCAATTGAGATAGCAGGAATAATGACAGCGTAAGACCCTGCCATCATCACAGGAACTCCAGTGCAATAGCGAACAAAGTCTGCGCTCCCCGCCATGGTTTGTGGCGGGATGGACACGTGTTCATCCCGCCACTCACAACGGCGGGATGAAGCCACGTTGACCACCCCGCCAAGTGCTATGGCGGAGTGGTACTAACCCCGCCACTCACGTTGGCGGGATGTCTCATTTTCATACACCCTCTCTTTTTTTACCACATATTAAGGATTGAAAAAATATTTTCTACCAAATCGAGAATTTAGCCAATTTAATGATATTGATTATGAGAACTTTCATTGGTGTGTCTCCCTTTTATAGGTAATCCTTTAAGAAATGTAGTTGGATTTTAATTATTCTTAGTAGAGTTAGATCTAACTTCTATTAATCAACTTAAATAGTCATTAATTAGGAATCTACCTTTTCATAAGAATAAATAATTTTTTTAAGAGTAACTAAATTATATTGCTGGAAAAATTTACAAGTACAAAACCATTGTCTTAATACCTCATAAATCTCTATCTTGCTAGTGGTGAGCTACGAATAAATCACAATAGGATGAAGGCCCTATGTTAGAGCCTTAATGTACTTCTTATTTTAGTACTTAAGTTTTCCTGATAATTCTTGGCTAAGATAGCTAAACGAATATATAAAGGGATCCTCTAGTAGATAAGCTCCACTTCTATTAGGGGTGCTCTATGTAATCTATTATTTCTTTCTTTCCAGATATAGTATACCAAAGCTCCAAAGCACATTTTAAATAACTTGAGATCATCTTTATTTCTCAATTTAAGGTTTATCTTAAGCTACTTAGTTTTCCTGTAGTATACACCAAGGTGAGTGAGGAATTTTTTCCATATCCAAAATAAGAATCTATAACAAAAGTAGGGTTGATTGAGACTCTAACTAGTCTGAGTGCATAGTTCACAAGTGACATTCGAAAAATTGAATTTAAGAGAGCCTTTGGTCAATAATATGCCCCATGTAGAAAGATATAAAGTAAAAGAGTGAGTTACGGTTATGTTTGTATCCCAAACCAGTTTATATTATAGCTTAGTTATCAGGTTGAGGGTCTTAACTAACCCTCCAACATTATTGCAATGTGAAGATCCTCTAACATTATTACAATGTGAAGCATATAAACTTATCAGTTGTCCATTAAATGATGTCTGAAAATGAAGTTTCCTAGGGATAACTAGGCATGTTGTTAAATATGTCATTGATGCCCCTACTGGAGTAGAATGGCTACACCTAAACATTGTCCTTAATTGGCATTTAAACTTCACTACTCTAAAGGATAAGAGTTCTTAAGGAGATCTTAGTTTATATAAAGGTCTTAATTCATGCCATTAGTTAAACTAGAATATAATACCTTGTCCATTGTTAATCTTATATCTGATTAAGGGCTGCATCTAATCCCTTATCTGTATAGGATTTGTTGCATAGTATATGACATCTTAGTAGTGATTGGAATACATCAGATTCTCTTCTCCTTTAAGTGATATAATGTATCCATTTGACCTAAAAATCCTCCTTGTCATAACATAATGTCCATAATATTTTAGCTAGTAAACCTTACTCATAATTCAATATAGGTGATACCTAATCCCCTAAATTGTTTAAGCTAGTAAATCGAGGACCATTTGAATTTTAGTAATTTCTTATAGTTATTAATGTTACTCCATAGAAATTCCTTTGACTTCTTGTTAATATCTTTCATTATCCTTTTAGGAAGACCTAAGTGCGAGCACAATAAGTGGCTAAATTAATTAAAATAGATACAATTAGTTATAATCGTCCCTCATTCTAGGAAATTATTACACCAATTGTTGATTTTTTTTGTTTAATGGATACCGGTAGGGGAAAATAGTATTGAGATGATATATTTTTCCAATGATGGAAACACTTAAGTACTTGAAAGGAATAAGGGCTATAGTGATATCGATTGTGCTAGCCATATTATGTTTTAAGCCTTGAGTAGCTTTGAATAGTCTTGTAAGCTCATTATTAATGATGATTGAATAAGAAGCTATAGTTATGCATGATTGTATCCATATAACAAAAAGTTAGGAAAGTCCTTAGCATGTAACGAGTCAACGATAAAGCATTGACTGATGGAATAAAAGACTTTAGCAAAATCTATCTTAAATGCACAACCTTTGATATGTTTATTACCACTATAGCTTTTGAAAAGTTCCTGTGATAGTAATATGTTGTCTCTAATTGATCTTCCATGAATGAAAGACCTCTGAATAAGGCTGATTATCTCCTTCATATATTTCTTCATTTAGTTTGTTATCACTTTTGAGATGACTGTATATATGTCACTACAACCAGCTACACGATAAAAGTCATTTAGTGATTTTATGTTAGGAGTTTTAGGAATTAAAAATATATAAATTTGTTCATTTATGTTAATAATATGCCAATCTAAAACAATTCATAGACAACTTTGATTATCATCCCATTTATCATGTCCTGAGTTTGCTAAAGGAATATGACATTCAAACCATTAGCCTTATGGGATTTATTGGGGTGAAAAAAATAAGGTGCTTCTAATTTCCTCACTTATGACCTCATTTATCAAGTTAAAGTGAGCATGAGCTGGCAAGGTCCCCTTTATGTTGTTTTTTGGTTCTCTAATAAGAGAAGTGGTTGAGATACAAGTGCCTAGCAAGTTCTTGAAGTGATCATAAGCTATCACCTTTAATTCTTCCTATTTTTGAGTATTTCTTCCTTTATTTTGTTAAAGAGTGATGATCTTGTTTTTGTTCCTTTTAGAGTTTATTGAGTTATAACAGTATTTGGTATCCATATCCCCCTCCCTAAGTTATAGCATCCTAGAATTTTGTCTCAATTGCTAGTCTATATTCTCCAGTGATCTTATATACTCCTATAATAACCTTGATTGATATTGTTTAAGGTTTTGTTCACCAGGATTAAGAGATAGCTTCTCTTGAAAATTGATAAGGGACTCTAAGGACTTTTTTGTAACTAATTGCATTGGATCAATGTGAACTCTTTAGAGCTTTATCAATTTAGCTTTGATTGCTTTTAGAGTTTGTGTATATTTATAAGCAAATGAGCCTATTTATATAGAGCCAAGTCCTCTTAAGACAACATCTTTAAAACTCAAATTGTTAAGAGTGAATTGAAGAACTTGAGAGGAGCTTTCTTTTATTAGTATTGTTGTAAACCAAGATGCGGATAAAAGAGCGATATGACGAGAGAAAGTTCCAAAAATTTACAAAGTTTTAGTAAAATTAAGATGGCTAAAGAGAATTCACTAAGCAGTAGTCAATTTTATTTTACATGAACCATTCACCATATTAATCAGTACTCCAAGTGAAGAGATTGCATGTGTATTTCAGATCAATTAGTCCCAAATCCTAAGTAAATGAATACAATTCGTCACATTTTAACTTCGAGCATCTATTATTGCTTACCATTTCTCCAAGAGATAAAACAAAACTAATATCACCTGCAAAAGTCTATAAAGATAAAATATTTACCCCTAGTTACCTCAAATCTCTGTATAGAATATGCCTTTGAAGTTCCCTTTTGGAAGCGTAAATAGTGGAAATGGTTATAGTAGATTGGTTAAAATTTGGTAACCCCATGGTGAAGAAACTGGTTAGTGCAAATCTAATTAAATGAAACATTAGGTGGTCAAAAGTGACAATAATTTTACCACTAATATGGATGGTTGCTAAGCACAATCCAAACTTTCTTGAGAAACCAAAGGCATTTTTGAAGGTGATCTTTCTTTATTTTAGTCTCTACCAGACCAATAAAATGGGCCTTTTTAAAGCTTAGAATGTCCTCAGTTTCTAACAATTTATTATGGCTATTCAAGACTCTTACAATGCATACTAATATATCCATTAAAGAGAGGTTTTCCATAGTTTTTTCTTCTTAGACTTCCCACTATATCTAGTTTTACTTGGTTCAGTGTTAGTTTGAATAGGGGAACCTTCTTCCATAGTCATTTCTAAGGCAGTTCGTGAAGTCCTAACTATAGTTGTTAAGCCTTGCCTCAATTATGGAGAATCTATAATAGTTGACATTCTTGTTTTTGGGGATCTAAGTCATTTTTTTCTCCTTAGTCATTAGTTTCTATATGTGTGAGACCTCGATAAAGTCTTCAACAATTTCACTGAATTAATTTAGTTTTAATATTTTAACTACCTCTGAGGTTC
Organism: Erythroxylum coriaceum; assembly: GCA_026874005.2. NCBI lineage: Eukaryota > Viridiplantae > Streptophyta > Magnoliopsida > Malpighiales > Erythroxylaceae > Erythroxylum > Erythroxylum coriaceum. The sequence goes on along the minus strand of JANQAP020036620.1, from coordinate 5,601 downwards.
TTACTAGGATTTGTGTTTATATAAATATGAAGAAAACCAATACTTCTAAGATTAACTGTGTTCTCATCAAAGTTGATTGGTTTACCAATTTTTCTTGCTATATGCTGAACCCTTTTGAGGACCAATACGTCAAGGGTACTTTATGGAAGTGGCCTAAATAAGAATGGATTTCAGCAACATCCTATCTAATGTCAAACTTAAAAACCACTTCTTAATAAAGATAGGTTATCCTTGTATATGCTAAGGGCTAGAATCAATAAATTTTCTAAGCTTATTTTTTTGTAGAGAACTTAAAGATTAAAAAAATCATCTTCACTCACCAACATCTTTCTAAGCCCTACGTTTTTAGTTATATATCATATTTCTAGATTAGAAGTAAAGCCATTTTGTTCTTTAGGAAATAAACTACAATCGAGGAGTTCCATTTCATTTTCTCCATTTGCAATATTTCTAATGTTGGTGTTACTAGGCCCTCTAAGTTGGTCAAAGGAATATATCAAAGTGTCTAAAAGGTATCTGATCACCTACAGCCTTGCTCCAAGCTATTTTCCTGAAGCTGGTATCATTGCTCTTGCTACTATGGCTAGGCAAGGATTTAATAACACTCAAGCTTAGAAGGGGGAGGGGGAAATCCATACCACTAACATTGAAAAATTACTAGTGGAAATTAGGCAAGATGGACAAGTGGAAGGTGGGTTATTAGTTTAGAAAAAAGTGAAATGGGGGGAGAAGGGGATTTGGAGAACTAAAGGGGAGGGTGATTTGGTAGGTTGGGGACAATTCTAGTGATATGGAAGATCCTCTCTCACTATGTTATTGATAATGAGAATGAATCTTATCTTGACTGAACTTATCTTTTTTAGATAATTAAGCCTTTTACACAAGTTTGTAGTTCACAAGGATAACAAATCAAGCCCATCCTTTACACTTGTAAGGGTTGTATTAGTTCTAAACATTGTCTTAACTAAAACTTTCATTATTACGAATAAGGACCATTAAATCCTATATAACATGAATAAACCATTCCATATATCATTGATAATTTCAAAGAAAATTAAAATTAAGTGCCTTATCTTTATGAATTTAAATACAAAAGTTTATGCCACTTTCGGTCTAATTGTAAGAGATGAAAATGATAATAAATTATGAGTACACAAATGTTATCATCTCAGTTAAAGAAAATTTAGACTATTAAATACGGACTTAGAATCAATGAAACAATCCTATGATATAATAAATCTTTAGTTAAAGGATTGCCATAGGTTTAGAATCGATGTGCTTAATGGTTACTATCATCTCTTTAACATTTTCTCTATAAACTAATTACTCTTCTTTTTTGAAATTAAAGAATGTAATATATTTCCAAAATAAAAAGGTTAATCCTTACAAATGTTCAAGGTATAAATACCAAGATAGATCCCAAAGGGAAAACTAATAGCACACAATAGGACTTCCAAAACCTGATGAATAGGAGCATATACCAAACTAGTAACTAGATGCCTAAAAATGGGTATAATGGCCATGAAATGGTGTATAACATAATTAATATATTCAAGTGGATTTAGAGATTCCACCTATTATTGATACTTGAAGAAATGCTTATTCTTTGGCCTCTAATTAGAGTCAGTTCTCTTATCAATGCTAAGTTTCTTTAAATTGCTACATTTTTTCCTACTATTGATTTTTGTATACCCTTACATTCCTTTCCCTCTAAATGGAGTAAATGGTATAACTAAAAACAATCTTAAAGAAGGAGTGATCATCTATAGAGAGATTATGTGAATTAGTAACCTAAAGGATGATTATTTCCTAATCTGTTTCATTGTAATAATGGTAGAATATGCAAAGGAGCATTTGAAAAAGAGATGAATGATAGTTTCAGGTTCCTCATTACAAAGACAACAAATTGGGTTAGGAACTAATGACCCCTTGATCCTATCCATAGTGCTAAGCGTTTTATTAACTACTAACTAAAGAATGAAAGATACTTTTGGAGAACTATACTTGAACCAAACTAATCAAAATCAATTAACTTTAAGAGTATGATGTCTAAAGAGATCATTACAGAAGCTATTTATACAGGTCTTAGAGAATTTCCCCTTTGAGATGACTTTACTAACTATATTAGGATTGGAGTTAAAAGAAGGGATGCCTCTCAAGATAGGAGCACTACTTGTAGTATTACAACACCATTCATTCTTATTGATCAGTACCTTGACTCTAGCCTTTGCAAAGAATAATAACCTTCATTTTAATAGTTAAGGAGTAGGTAAAAAGGCCCTAGTTCATTACATTTAACATATCATAACTAAGTGTTTCCCTTATTCCCTATCTTGATTTTGATTTCACTCCATAGGTTATCACTTAATTTAAGAAACTGTAACATTATCCATGAAGAATCATTATAAGTTTTAATGTCCAAAAGTTTTTATCCTTTATATAGTGCCTATGTATCAATTTGGCTCATAGAGATTCTTTATTAGTGAAATTTTTCCATAATCTCTTGACAAGCAACACTTTAATCACTAATTGAATGGATAAACCTTTCATACCACCTTCATTCCTTGGTAAACCAACATCCTTCTAGTTAACCTTAACATAAGGTTTTTTGCATATATTACTATTTCATAGAAATTTCGTAAGAAGTTTTTGAATATCTTTAGACATTTTCTTAGGTAATACCATATGGGAAGAACAATCAACATAAAGATTATCTAGCGTAGATATGATCAGTTGTAATCTACTTATAAAATATATTAATCTAATATCCAATTCTCTTCCTTACTAAGTTGCAAAGAGGTTGAAATTGCTTATAAGTAATCCTTTTATTTGAGATTAGAACTCTCAAATAGGTAAAATGAAGAGATTGAAGTCTTTCCAAGCAATTTTACCAAGCCATTCAGATAAATTTTTATCATCCGCTAAAACTATAAGGTGGCTTTTTTCTATGTTGATGAATAGACTAGAGAGCTTGTTAAAGGCGTTAAGGGAGTTGATTAAACAAGCAACTTAGTTGGGTTCAGCTCTACCAAGAAGGAGAAGATCATCATCAAAGGAAAGGTTAACGATACTTAACTATTTGCACTTAATACGATATTTAAAGTTGTCCTCCAAACTTATATTGTGTTTAATAAACCTTGTAAGAACTTATATAAAAAGAGTAAATAAGGAGATAAATGATCTCCTTGTCTTATTCCTTTAACACCTTTAATGGGTTATAAAGCCTCTTTATTAATAAAAATATTGAAGGAAAAAGTAGTAATGCATTGCTAAATCCAAAAAATGAATAGAGGGAAGCCAAAAACTTCAAGGAATGTAAAATGAAATCCTAATATACTAAATCAAAATATTTCTAAAAATCAATTTTCATAAAGCAATTCCTAGCAAATCACTTTAAGTGATAGCCTATGTAGAATTCTTGAGCTAGTAGAATATTATCATTAATAGATCTTCTATCAATGAATGCAACTTGAGTAGAGTTGACAATTGAGGGTAAGGTCAACTTCAATCTTGAGTCTAAGAGCTTGGAGATTATTTTGTAGAGAGTATTGTAGCATGTTATAGGTCTATAATCTCTTAGGGACATAAAGTTAGAAGCATTAGATACCAGAAAGATGTGGATTTGTTGTAGACCTTCAATAACCTAACACTCTTGAAGAATTCCAACACTTCACTGATCAATTGAGTTTTGAGAGAACCTTAGGCCTTTTGGAAAAGGAAAACATTAAACCCATCAAGTTTAAGAGCTTTATTAGGATCTAGACTACAATTACATTACTATGATATATCTCTGATGGTCATGTGACGTAACCCTTAAACTTATGATAAGATTTTGTTAACCTTATACATTTATTAAAACTTTATAATAAATTATAAGGTTAAATTTGCTAGACCCCTCTATAGTTTGGCATATTTTCAATATACCCCTTAACTTTTAAAAACTATTAATAACTCCCTATAGTTTTAGTTTTATAACACCATCCCCCTGCCATCAACTGTCATTAAAAACTTTAACAATAAACTCCAAAGTGATGTTAATTTCTATATGTGGCGCCACACAATGTCATTTTGAAGTTCGTATCTAAGGTTTATAGCAAAATTTGATGGCAGGGGGACATGTGTTATAAAGCTAAAACTATAAGGGGTTATTAATAATTTTTAAAAATTAGGGAGTATATTGATAATATATCTAACCACAGAGAGTCCAACAAATATTACCATAAACTGTAATTTGTATTTTTAAAGTAAAAAAAATTGACTTAGTATTTTTATTTATGAGATTGAATCTGTAACAAGCAAAAAATATATATTCAGATGTGTACCTTTTAATATTTATGAATCCCATTATATCTGAATTTAAATAGCATGTTAGCTCTTAATTATTAGAGTTTTTATATGTATTCATATGATTATTGGTTCTTTACTGATATTTCATTAACTTTAATTTCTAATGCTTAAACCTTAATTTTCTTTGATATGTTCCTAATATCTATAATATCATGTCTAGTGCAAACCTTCAAATAGTAGTTGGCAAAAGGAGTTTATGCAACACTTTAAGAACATTTCCCTTAACTATGAGCCAAGCACTAACTAAAAGGACTCCTATATATGGTTGGGAAATTCTTATGGGAGCTTCAGTCTCAAATCTTGCAAGGACTTAATCAGGCATCAATTGTCAAAAACTCCTTAGGCAGGAACTATATATGAAAAAAAGCCGTACTTAAACTCTCAAATTTCCTATGGCTATTTAATAACTAGAAACTTTCTATAATGGATAAAGTTTGATTCCTAAATGCTTCTAACTTATGTAAGTTTTGCGATTACTCACTTGAATCCTTAACATATTTATTCTTCAACTACAAGTTCTCCTTCATTATTTGGAAATCAATCTAAGGTCTGTGTTTATTCGGTGTTTCCAACGTTAACTATCAAGATGTCTTTGATAAACTTTAAAGACACAAATCTTCTAGTCATTTTGGAAACAAAACCATTTACGCATTAGCTATAGGAAGTACAATGGATATGATTTGGAAAGAGAGGAACTTAAGAATATACAAAGGATCTGTAAAATCAAGGGACATATTCATAACAGAACTTATAGCTTGAAAAGGGTGAAAATCACAATTAATAACCTATGAAAAATTTGTAACCCCTCTAAAGCTATCTTTTAGAGTTGGGTTCTAGATACGCCTATTTGTTGTACCTATTCTCTTGAGTATAATTGATTATCAGACTTGCTAAACTATAGTTGGTAAGTAAGGCAACAACTCTTTCTCTAGAGCGGTAGCTCTATAATTATATAGTATGTGGCTCAGTCCTAATTCCCTTGTAGTTTACCTTTTTCATGATTTAATATATTTCTTTAATTTTCAAAAATATATAAACTATTTGTTGATTATTTCTATTTTCATATATGATTCTCTCTTTATTTATATAATTTAAAAGGCTTTTAAACATAATTTATAAACTAGATCATCATCATCATCATCATCATCACCCAGTCTGAAATCCCGCATTGAAGCGGGGTCTGGGGAGGTCCGATAGTACGCAGCCTTACCCCTACACAGTAGAGAGGCTGTTTCCGGTGGACCCACATGCAAA
>JANQAP020036603.1:0-10045 GCA_026874005.2 Erythroxylum coriaceum | reverse complement strand
CCAGTCTTTGACACAAGGTACTAAGAGCATGGAGGACTATCATAAAGAGCCATGATCAGAGCTAATATTGAAGAGGACTCTGCTTTAGGCCTCCAAGGGGGTGGATCCAAGTCTATGGACTAGTGAGGATGCTGGGCCTCTAAGGGAGTGGAATGTTAGATGCCCATATCGATTGGAGAGGGGAATGAAGTAGACCTTATAAGTCTATGAAAAACTCTCCCTCATAGATGTGTTTTCCCAAAGGTGGGAAGAGCAAAACTGTGAGGGCTTAGCTGGGCCAAGGCCCAAAATGGATAATACCTGTGAGTGGGTGGTCCGGGCTATTACAGTACTAGTATGGACTCATTTCTAGACCATATTCAACAACACATCATCCTATTTCCCTAGGCATTACCAATATCTTACTGTTTCCAGGTTATGTTCAATAACACGGAGGAAAGACAGACACACTTTCAAACCTATGTTATCATTATTTCATGTCACAAAAATAAATTAAAAGGTTGCTTAAGCAATATAAAAGGCCAATCTAATCTTGTGTTTAGGACATATTAGCTAGAAAAATTAGGGATTTATGTTTTAGGAGAGAGAGAATAAAAGTATAAAAAGGAGAGCTTTGAACTTATTTTGAAACACTAAAAAAGCAATTGGAAGTTAATGAAAAACATGTAAGATTGAGAAGAAAGCAATCTTGGAGAGGAAAACAAGAACATTCATCAATAAATTTAAAATTCAAGACATAAAAACTCAATCTTCTTTATTATGTTCTTAATTGTTTATTATGGATTTTCTTTATTTAATTATTAACTAATTAGGATATAGATCTAGATTAGATAAACCTTAAAATTGGTTTCTATGGTTTAATGAAAGGTTTTGGTTTCTTCAAAATTGTTCATGCTTATTTGTTACATTGAATTAGAGTAACAAATATAGAAGATTTAATGTTACATTTATATATACGATTGAAGTAGTAAACACAAAATATCTTGCATATATATGTATGTATGTATTTATATATATATGTATATAATAGGGTCACAACATAAATAATAGGGGTAGATTTTTAATGATAGGACTATGTGATCTTTTTGAGTTACAATAAGATCTATGATAACAATTTATATAAAAAATTAATGCATTCTTAGGGGATTTCACTGAACTAAGGTGAATTCAAGTATATTAAAGTTATAGGGGATTCTTATTTGGATCTTAGTTATCAACTAATTATTTATTATTTATTATTGCTTTATTTTGGTGATTTTAAGGTTATATTTTAGTCTTTTTAACTATTTATCTTACTCAATCATCACTTATTTAGATTAGATAATAAGAGGACAATTCGTACTAGTAATTCAATCCTTATAGGATCAACACTCAACTCACTGAGCCACATTATAGGAAATAATAGGTGCACTTTCTTTAGTAATTTTGTTAGTATTGTTTTATGTTTCATTTCATTTTTACCATATTAGTGCAATACTACCCTTCGACCAAACCATTCTGCTCATGATCACCTGGAATAGTCAACTGAGCCACTATTCCATATAATTCTAAGTATTTGATAAAGAAACCTTTTTCTTATCTAGATGACTTATGTCTTCAATAATACTCTCCTCTACTATATAATATGACAATCTTGATTGATTTTTCTATTTGGTTTTTAAATTCAATCTTAAATATCTTGAATTTGCCAAAAATTTTATAATTTTTCTTAAGTAAGAACTCATAGCCATAATGAGAATAATCATTAATGAACATTAGAATGTATATTGACTAGCATATAGTAGATGCATAAGGGCCATATGTTAATATGTATGATTGCTAGAAAACAAAACTATGAGTTGAGCCTTTTTTCTTTATTTTAGTCAACTTTTTCCTGTAACAACTAACATATATTTGTTGGTCATCAACATCTAAAGTAAGAAGACTTTTATTCTTTATCAATCTCTCAACTTTAATTTTATCCTTTATCAATCTCTCAACTTTATCTTTAACAATGTGGCCTAAATCTTATGCCACAACATGTATTATTTCTCATTTTAGTCCATTTAATAGTATCATATTTAGCAATATATAAAGATGTATAAATCTTATTAAGAGTTAGACATATTCCATATAAACCATATGATAAAAAGGATGTACCTTTTTTTCATTAAAAGATAAGATCGCAATGGAATTTTCAATTACAAAAGTATAGCCCTATTTATCCAAAATTGAAACTAAATTCATATTTTTCCTAAAATACGATATATAGAAAGTGTCATGTAATATAAGTTTGAAACAAGCTTCCAAGTTCAAACAAATATCTCCTACTAAGACAACATCAAATTATTAATCGTCTTTAATCATCAGTTTTGACTCCGCTCTAGTCATTTCTCACTTTGACACTAACCCCTAAATTATAGAGGCACTGTGGTTAAAAGCTCCATTATCCAACCATTAGGATCTTGGCTATAACAATATTAGATTCATAAATCATACAAGCCAAGGAGATACCTAATAGTTTTTTTATTTTCTTTCTAGGTTTTATACTTTAGGTATTCATACATTTTATATCACTTCTTTTCATGAAAGAAACACTCATACTCTTCATGTCATCCATGGGACCCTTTGTAGTACTCATTTGACCAATATCCTTAAGTGTAGGGAATTTAGAAAACTTACCTTTAAATTTGATTTATCTTTAGTTGCAATTAAGGTTGTTTGGTTAATTTTTTAACTATTTATCTTTTACATCATAACGGGTAAAAAGGAAATTTATGTCCCAAGCCTCACCCTAAGAATTGTAAGTAACAATAGAAATATAGAAATCTAAAGGAAGAGTGTTCAAAGCTCGGTAAACTATATAAGCATCAACAATAAAAATATTCAATCCCTTCAGTTTACTTTGGAGATAAACTATTTTAATGATGTATTCCCTTACTTCCCCTTTGCTTGTATATCTCATATAATTTTATTTCTTTTAATATAGTACCAATTTCAACATTAGATGATACTTTGTACCTTTGAGATACATTATTGAGGAAATATATAGCTATATTGTTTTCAAAAGTCCACCAAGCAAAGGGTTAAGGATTGATCTATAATAAAATAACATATTCTATTTGATCATTTTTAAGTATATAGGTTATTTTCTTTGCCTCAGTACTAATAGATATGTGAAGAGGTGTCCTATCTCTGATCATGAACTTGTTAATATCTATCATTTCTAAAGCAAACTCCATATCTTACTTCAATTTCTTAAACTTGAAAATAGTAAGGTCTTAATAGTCAATAGGAAAAGGTGACTATAAAACAGATAATGTATTTTATAGACAGAAATGTAGGATAATACTGATACTCAAAGTCATAAATAATATCTATAATTAGCACCTTATCATATATATTATAAAAACACTAATGGGTTGAATGCATCATACCTATAAAAATAACTACGCATAAAATTGATCAAAGTACATAATATCAACTCTTATGATTATATCATCGGTGAGTGTATAAATCACTTAAGTTATAGTTATCTTTTAGTAATGCCTTTGTATTGGTTAACAAACAAATGTATGTCTCCTATCTTCAAGGCAATTGCATAAAAATTCACTTAATTATGACGTTAAAAACTTTATTTAAAATTTTATATATTTAAATTTATTATCAATGTAATAAATCTAAAAAGCTCAATTTTTGAATTTATAAGACCTCAAAACTGATCAAAAATAGCTTAATAGATCATTTTGTAATTTTTAAAAGGATGAGATTTTTGTCATTTAGTATATTGATGTCAGTACTTGCGTTTGACATTAATTGTGCATGTGCTACATGTACAATACTTCACGCATCATTAGAAGTGTGAAGCATGTGCTAGACATGTAACATTAGAGCCCAAGCTTTATATTGAATGTTCTTTATGTGCCAGATGTACTTTAGAAACAGGGAATATGTGTTACACTTGTCTCACACACTTATATGCAATACTTACTAGACAAGCAATAATGCACCTCACTTTTTATGATATGTTTACTACATATACCTGACATATTTCCTTTTTGCAGTAGTTGTATGCGCCAATTGCCTAACATGGGACATATGCACTAGACATTGGTGCATTGAACCATTGGGAGCTACTTCTTCATGTTAGTACTAAAATAGGTGTATTATTATTTTTTGGTGATTTTTCACTAAACTAAAAACCTTATTTTCATAACACTTAGATAGAAATTATACCAAACAAAGTATATACAATTTATTCAAGCAAAAACAAGTTAATAGCTTTATTTTCTTTATATAGAAAATAAAAAATCTCTGTCTAAATCATACAATCATGGAACCACTCAAATACCAAGTGTTAGATATAATATGATCTTTAGTGGTCGACCCAAGATCAACCATGAACTTTCTTTTGATGTATTAGGTAATCAAAGAAGTTTAATATAAAAAAGAAATCAAACTGATAGGAACAACTTAACTCTCACAGTAGTAGGAGTCAAGCCCAAAACTAGCATTTAACTTACTACAAAGATGAAATAATGAAAGCAAACTCTAACGGCCATTGAGATGGAAGTATCTAGGTAACTAATAATCTTAAGAAGAAAAAGAGGTAATTTGTCAATGGAAGACTAATAGACCTCATCAAATCCTTTAAAATTCATCACACTAGTAAGTTGTGATAAGTGAGAAAAAAGAGTAATAAGAAGTTAAAAGTAGCTCAACGATTCAAAATCACATCTCCATTTTCAAATTATGCTTTGACTCTATCTAATTTAAGGTTAATGAGTGGTCAAAAGTTGTCTTGTGAAATTGATAATCAAAAGCATCAGGGTTTTTTTGTGTAAATTCTTGTTTATAAATCCTTTGGTTCTATTCATTCCATAGTATCAGTTCCCCCTAATTTGATATGTAAGAGGAGGTATTGCACAAACTCTAAATTTTTCTCTATGTGTAATTAATGAAAGTGTGGTTGAAGAAAAGTTGTTCTATTATTTCTTTTTGAAGATTACACACCACTTTATGTAGGTCTATTAGAAATAGTCTCCTACTAGTTAAAGGTAACGTTGAGTACTTCTGGACCTCTCCAAACCCTGCATCTCACTAGGATTTATCCTCGAAAATTTTATTGAAGATCACACACCACATAATTGGTGGAAATGTCAAGAAACCTGGATGGTATATCTAAAGTATTCAACTTTCCCTTTAAAGCCAACCAAAATATAAATTCTTTAAAACACACAAGAAGCTTACGTCATACAACCTTGGGAGCTTTATATCTCAGATGTTCTCTATAGAATGCATTGTACAAGGTACCAGCTAGATGTTGTGCCACTTCACTATATACTTTAATTCAAAAGAGTGATTAACACTAAGTTAATAGCACTAGAATTCGACAAAAGCTTAAACATCCCTTCATCTATAGATTGAAGAGCATGTGTAACTATTATCATGTCCATAATCATACCTTTTAGTGTATTGAATTTATGATTAGATATTAAAGAGCTATAATGAGACCATTTATCATACAAAAAGGATTTAGAATCTCTATTACCAATTATATACTGAAACTCCATTCTCAGGGTATTTATAAGTTTGAGCAACTAAATCATAGTCCATAAGGATCTATATTTAGGTGTAATGAACTAGAGATTAGCATCCATCAAATAGTGAGCATGAATTCATTTTAACTGAAAAATTCTTTTTCTCTGTGAGAATTCTCCAAATCCCCTTGATCATAAGGATTTGATTGGTAGTTCTGATAGACAATTCTCCCAAACCACTATAATTTATTAGTAATCATATCTCCTTCCACTTTAATTTTTCAAATATTTTTATGGAGGTATCACCCATCCATAATAATTTTCTCCTGATTTTTTCAATGGCAATGATGGTGTAGAAAGGGATAACGACATGAGAAAACTAGTAAATGTGAAGACTACTCAACATCGAGTTTACCAACTGGATCCTTCCTATTAGGGTGAGGCTCCTATTGCACCATCATGAAATTTTTCTTTGTAGTTTATCAATAAGAAAGGTGAAATCAAAACTTATAGGTCTTTTATTAAAGATTAGAATGCTTAAATAAGATAATAATGGTTGCACTACTTTCAATCTAGTTAAGTGTGACATCCACATAAATAACTGAGATGAACTTGATAAAATGAAAATATGGCTTTTATATTTTTTATCTAGAGATTAGATAGCAACGTTAATATTTTCATGGCAGCTTTGAGTGCACAAACTGAGGAAGCATAAACTTTTAGAGAATAGAAAAAAATCATCTACAAAAGCTAATGACATGTTTGGTTCCATTTATTTTTTGTTTTTATTTTCAAATTTGGTTAAAAAACTATTTGACAAAGTTTTTGGTTTTGCTTTCTTCTAGTTTTTAAAATTTATGAAAACCACAAAAAAAGATTTTTGTTTCCTATTTCTGTATTTTCATAATTTGATTTACTACAAAAAAAGTATTATATATAATTTTTTTAATATATTAATTATTCATAAGAATTCTAAAAAATTTAATTTAATATTATATATTTAATTAATTATTAATTAAAATTATGAATAATTTAATTTTATTTAATAATTTATTTAATATGTATATTTAAATAAAATGAATTTAATTTAATAATTAATAATAAGTATATTTAAATTAAAAATATCTTCAAAATATATAAATTTCAAATAAATTTTGATTTAATAATTAAAATATATTTAAAAAATATTAATTTGTAAATATAAATTAAAATTTTAGATTATTTATTTTAATAAAATAAAATAATTTTTATTGATAATTATTAATAAATATCATATAAGAGATTAAAATAAATTTAATTAATTACGAATAATTTATCTTTAAGTTTTATCTAATATGTAATTATCATCAGTAATAAAAAAGATAACCATATTGAAGTTAACAACCAAGTAGATTTTTGTTCTTATTAGAAACAAAAACAAAAATTAAAAACTAAAAATAGAAACTAAAAATCAAAACAGAAAAAGAGCAGTAGAATAGTGGATGTGGATTTCTCTATCCATTCCACAAACAAATCAAGAAAACCAAAAGCTTTGAAAGTGTTTGATATAAAGTTGCAATAAAGAGTGCCAAAAGCCGTTTAAAAATTAACTTTAATGGCACAAATTTTTCCTTAAGCTTTTTTTGTTATTTAAACACCTCTTGAATAAGGAGAATATTGTCTACTATATGTTTATCCTTGATAAAAGCTCATTGTGAAGAGTATATGAGGGATTAATAATGATTATGTACATTTACATATGTCTATAAGAAACTTAATAATGATTATGTACATTGTATTACAGCATGATATAAGAAAGAATTTCTTGAGGGAATAAGGGGATTTTACCTTAGATGTAAGGCGTATATAAATTCTATTTTTCTCCTTAAGCATTTATTATAGTGGAAGAACTTAGAACTACTTTAGTGATCAAAGGTTAAGTATGATTCTAGGTTTTATAGAAGAAATATGTATTTATACCATCTAGACCAAAAGCTTTATTAAGAAGAAGGCGGAAAAACTAACTTCAACTTTATTTTCATTGAACGGTTTTGAAAAGAAGCAACTTCTTATATAGAAATCTTATTGTTAACAATCGAGTTTAAGGATTGAACAGAAGAAGAAAAGTTTTAAGGAACACTAACTATGTTGGGAAAAATTTAGGAGCTTCCTGCTTTCTGTACATTAATCATTAAGCCATTCTTTTTTATTGAAGATGTTATTTTGTTTTCATTAAAAGGACATGTTTGTGGAAGAATGTGGAGTTCCTATCAATATCTTTTAACCACTGATTCCTTTATCTGTACCTCAGCGAGGATATATTGATGGTTAGAACTTATTTATAGTTGATTAGAGCATCCTTTTAAAGCTTTTGAAGAAATTCATCATATGGAGAGTTATGGAGTGAGTTATGTATTATGTTCAGCTTATCTTTGGCTTTTGAGATTGCCTTTACAATATTGTTATGACAGGCCCCTTTCTTGATGATTAGGCGACCTACTCAGCACCTCATGAAAACCCTCTAGTTGATATCCATTCCAACTGGAAAGTTCCTTTAGAGCTAAGTCTTTTCCCTTTTCTTCAAAATATTTTAACTCAATATAAAGAAAAAAGGGGTAATAGTGGAAGTTTTTAAAAGTAACCTTCATTAAAAATTTCGACAACATAACAACTGTTATTTAATAAAATCAAAAATTTTAGGTTCCTAAAAAGCAAGTCAAAACACTTCTATCCACTTAACCAAAGCACCACTGCTACTTCTGGACTTCAAGTCCATTCAGAAACAATCTCAAAGGTTCAAACACATTCATGCATTTAGTTAAAGAAAAGAACATTTATAAATAACCATATTTTCAAATCAAAACATATTTACAAAGATGATGAACTATATGTAGTAAAACATTTACAATCTATCTTTACACAAAAGATGTTCAAAATATGTTCATAATTATGTAATACATGTAAAACAAATGCATAAGCAAAACTGCCTACACAGCTGCACGTGACGAAGGTAGCTACTCAAATGGTGGAGTCCTGACTACTGAAATCCCTAAGCATGCACCTGGGCGGTTAAAATTTAAAAAAAAGAACGAAAAATAAAGGGTGAACTAAACGAGATTAATGAGTGTTATGGTTTTCATTCAAAACGTTTAGACAAACATTAACCTCTATAAAGAATAAAGATAATTTCCTTTTCTTTTCAAGCAATCACCAATGTTCTGACATAACAAATTCATATAATCCATGCACTTATAAAACATAATCAAGTTCCTCTTTTCTTGTAAGATAAACAAAGATGACAATTGATAGTTTCATAAACTTTTTCTTTTAAAATTTTCTTTACCATTTGGCATCGTTAAGTGTAAGGCCACAGGGCTGGTTCTACACTGCTTACCCATGCCTGGCTAACCTCTACTAACGGAGTTAGTTTCTCATCGCTTAACTGCACTAAGTTAACCACTATATACTGATTGTTATAGAGCTAGTGCTACATCGCTTACCTATAACGGCGCTGACACTACATATAAATCAGCGGTTACAAAGCTAGTTTTACATCGTTTACCTGTAACAATGCTAGCATAATATATACTCCATACATGCAGAGGGCGATTCATAAGACATACTGACAGACACGACACCATCCATCGTTAGTGACAGACGTCCCCTCCCTTAGACACTATCATGCACGTTAGGACGTACTCTGATCGGTATAATCATATGTATAAGGAGACCAAACGATGTACCACAGGCTAAACAACCATTAATACATAGGTGCACCACATTTCTATACCAATTCAGTTCATATTCAAATTCCATCGTTGTGCTAATTCAGTGCATATGCAATTTCAATTCGATGCCATCTTAAAGCATATATATAAATCTCATAAAAATTAGCTTTCAAATTCAAGTAGCAACACCAATGAACTTATTTATAAACATACTTTTCATGATAAAATAGAAACCATTTCTTTCATAAAATCAGTTTAAAGATACACTCACAGTTTTGTCATTTATCGTCAAGTATGCTCACGTGTTGAGTATCTCTTCTTGACCTACACAATTTACAAGTCGTTTAATCATTTATTTCCACTATAGGAAATAAAGCATTATAACTATCAATTTAGTTTTAACTACCATAAGTTATTTCATTAGTTTCCATTTCAGAATCTAACTCTAAAATTTACTTAAAACGTTATTTTTTAAAAACATCATCATCCTCTTAAATCATAATATGGCCGAAAAGTTCACAATAACTTTCTTAATCGTAATTGAACTTCAACGAAACACACTATCAATTACTTTCCTCTTTAGGGTGGAATTGTCCTCACTACACACACACACACACACACACACACACACACACATATATATACTATTCCACTTTCTTTCAAACTTCTCAAAACATTTCACTTAAGGTCCATACCAAGCATCATTTAAACTCATCAAACTAAAAATTACAAGTTTTCTCCAATGTAACATCCCCTCACCTATGGGAAGGGTAATATGGTAAATTGGAACGGGTTAGGAATGTTTAAAAGTGTTTTGCT
>JANQAP020036588.1:0-10047 GCA_026874005.2 Erythroxylum coriaceum | reverse complement strand
CACTTTGCACTACCGCAACCCTTCGACTTGATGATGGATCTGCCACCACTGATGGGACAAAATATAGGAGTATTCTTCGTGCATTGCAGTATCTCACTCTCACACGACCAGACATCAGTTTCGCTATCAACAAGCTGTCTCAATTTATGCACTAGCCAACAGAATTACATTTTCAACAACTCAAACGCACTCTCTGGGACTTGAAACATACTCATAATTATGGATTACACCTTCGGTGACCGTCTTCTCTTCTTCTTCAGGTGTTTGCAGATGCTGATTGGGGAGGGGATGTCGACACACGGACTTCCACTTCTGTTTATGTAATATATCTTGGTGGAAACCCTATTTCGTGGAGTTCCAAAAGACAACGCACAGTTGCTCGCTCATCCACAGAAGCTGAGTATCGTGCAATCGCTTCTGCCGCCTCTGAGGTTATGTGGCTCAAAAATCTACTACGAGAACTGCATATATCTCTCCCTGAACCACCACGAATATTTAGTGACAACCTAGGAGCTACCTATGTTTGCTTGAATCCGGCTTTTCATTCCCGTATGAAACATTTAGCACTGGACTATCACTTTGTTCGGGAACAAGTCCAATCCAAACTATTATCCGTCTCCCATGTATCTACTAATGACCAGATTGCTGATGCCCTAACAAAATCACTGTCACGACACAAATTCGAACCACTACGAGACAAGATGAACATCACGAGTCGAGACGTCATCTTGCGGGGGTGTAATAGGAGATAAGCACATATCAAATCTCATAATTTCAGTTGTAATAATATCCCCTAATCTAGGAATTCCATTAGGTTAGTTATTGTACTCTCATTATATACTCCTGTAATTTGATTGTAACCGGGGTGATTCAGAAGATGATTGAATGAATGCAAATACAACTTCGTTATTAATTACGTAATAACAATTAAAAAAATATTTTTGTCACCTTAAAACCTCTGCCTCCGGAGTGGCTATGGGTATGCCGAATTTTTGGTGTTAGTAATGCTAGCGAACCATGACTTCCTTTTAACCCGGGATTATACATTTATGCCACTTCTCTTTCAGGATGTTATTTATTATTGATCAAGATATAAGTGGTGTTTCCTTTCCTCCGTAATGTAACTCCTTATTTCTTAAGACTTCGCCCTCCTTTCTATTAAAAGAAGAAAACATTTCTCGCAGAAAAGAAGATTCAAGTTCAACAGAAGACGTGCACCAAATGTATAGATTTTTACAGATGTTTCAATTTATTATAAAAAAAGAAGAAGAAGAAGAAGAAAGTAAGACAAGAGGCAACCCGTTTTATGTTGTTTCAACTAAATACTCTAAGCTATCAAACAAATTTCGCAAATGCTTCATAAAATCCCATTAAATTCCTTTTCTGCACTTTCCTCTAAGTTACTTAAAGCTGAAGAACTGAGAAGTATTTCACTGTTGTTAGACTTGGATACGGACCCGTTTTCGGACCCCGCATCACAATCCGGACCACGGGCTTTCGATCTGGACCTCGTTGACACCTCCTCTTTGGTTTTCTTTCTTCTGGTTTTTCTGGGCATGTCAGGCAGATTCGACGATGGCTCGCTGCCTTTGCTTGGATCTTTTGGAAGCCTGGCTGGTTTGGCACCGTCCGGCAATTCTCTGGGTACCATATTCTTTGAGGACCGCCTTTGCTTAGGTTTGTCGGTTTTTTCTGCTGCTGAAGATTCATCAGCTTTGTTTCCGGTCGTTGAACGACGTCTTGATGGTTTAGGTAGTTCTGTGTCCTTTGACGGAGAACCTGGTGCTCTTGTCGGAGAATCAGGCTCTTTTGCTTGTCCATTTTGCGATTGTGCGCGTGCACGTCTCTGGTGACTTGAGTCTATATTTGTGACATAAATAAGATTCAATTTTAACGTAGAACACATGTCATGACGCATTGTGAAGAGTTGTTAACTCATGTTTGGACAGGGTTTTAGGTTATACCTTCGGAAACCCACTTGACAGGGGCATCCTCCTTCATCTCACCATTGATACTCAGAGGAGCCGACGCGAATCCTGGCGATGCTTTAAACTCGCTCATCTACATATGAAACCAATGTACGTACATGTGATCGTACGAATCAAAACTTTTTTTTCTAATTTTTTTTGTATATAACGTATATCTATGTATGTATGTATGTATGTATATATCTATGTGTGTATATATATATATTATTTGTATTCAGGACGTAACATGTAAATCTTAACACGATTTTCTTACCCAGCTTGGCTGATTTACGGAGGGACCACCATCCCATCCTATATGGGCCACATGCTTTACATCTGTGGGAAAACCAATCTGCATTTCTGGCTCTTTCTCATTCTCTGCACCATGTAATTAAGTAGAATCTTCTTTAAATTCTGTTTCCAAACAAATGATTATAGTATTCTAATGTACAAATAATACATACAACTATTCTTAATCCTTTTAGCCTAATGATGCTCTCTGTGGATTGTCAGGTTAACTTTTAATTTTAGGGTAAGAATGACTTTGAGCTGTGAGTTGCATGCATGCATGTGTGTATAATTTTGATCTTCGTTTATTGGTTTATAGTTCAATTGTTTACGAAGAGATGTTCAAACGAATGGAGAGAAAGGGAGGGCATACATACCAAATATCTGAGATATGTATCTCAGGCCTTTTAAAAGGCCTTTCATCTTACTGTTTGACATAAATATTCAGGTCAATTTTATCTTGGTCTCTAGTTTCGGACAAGTTATGGCTCTTTTCCTGACCAAGCTTTTTCTGGAATTATTTGATTCCACGACTTTGCACTTTAGAATCTGAGACAAAGAGAAATCAAGAAATAAATTGCATATCTGGGAAAAAAGAAAAATGTTGATATAATGAAGATGATAGAAAATCTGGTTTAATGGGAGAAAGTCACACCAACCCAACATGAAACGTTGTGTTCAAACTAAAATTGCTTGAATAACCTCATAAATCCAACTGAAGCGAGCTTGAACGACGAACAAGAGAGAACATTACACAGGATTTTGACAAATTTGTCAAAAAGGTGGTGGGGATGAGAAAAGGGGCAGAAATAACAGGGCATTGTTGTTTAAAGGAAAGAGAGCGTCCATTTAATGGCCATGAATCTCAGAAACCAATCGATGTTTTCTGATTTAAGGAAGAGAAATGTATCAAATGAAATATGCTAATCTTAGCAAGGCGTTTTAATATTATGAAATACTTTGCGCTGGATATGGCCATACATGCCCGTTGACTTGAATCAATCTGCTTGCTGACTACCCGAACCTAGTTAGTTGCTCCAAAACTATAAATGTCCTATAAATATAATAAGCCACGTTCTCTATCTTTGATCTGTTCCCTTTTTATTGTTTTCACTTCACCACATATCACAGTAATAACAACGTTGTCGTCAATTAGTTGTCTGTAAATATTTTACATGAATCGCCTCGAATTCTAGAAGAAAAGGTCGATCCGTTTGTGATAGGTTGACAAGGAGAATGATTATGCTTGCGTTTTGGATTGAAGAGGAAAGGAATATTATGAACAATCAAATAAGTCTAAATGAGACTTTTTTATTTTTTTGAAAAGTTAAAAGAATGAAATTAATATAAAGGAATGTACAAAGAGTTCAAGGCCCATAACAGCCTCCTCATGAGTACTACGACACCGTAAATAACATAAGCTATAGTAGTGGAACGACACGGTGTGGAATGAGCAAGCTACATAGACAGAAACAATGCAAAGATCAGCAATTAGGGTAAAATCGTTAGCTTCTTTCCCTGTGCGCCTCCAAAGCACGCCAAATTGGGAAATGGGCAGAGGAAGTTCGTTAATCTACGCAGCAGAGGTCTCTCTCCGTCCTCCATCTTTGAGTCTTTAGCTGTCAATTAGGGAGTCGGGTGAAGCATGTCGTAAGGGAGGGAGTAACCCCGAATCATCATAAACTCCAAAGGTAACCATCTTCTTCTTGAGAGGCTATGTCGTCCTCACATCTTTTGCTATAAGATTTTAATGAACTCCTTTCCTCTGTTTGTTGCCTCCTATGGTGGTGGTGAGAAGTCCAGATCCGTCTACCAGTGCTGGGTATGTTACGGCCAGATCCGAGGAGCCTGGTACGTATACTAAGTCCCTTTCTATATCAGCCTTATACTGTTAGTTAATCCTCCATGAGAAAGCTAGATTAGGGTTTAAATCCTCGGGATGGATAGAGATGAGGATTTTCTCTCTGATTCCTCTAATCAGAGAGTTGGTTACCTCCTGCTTTGTATGAAATTTGTTTTGAAATCTTCGATAGTACCTTTCTCGCCATATCTCCTTAACAGAGGAGGCGAGAGAGATGACATAGATACTCTCAGAAGATTTAGGAATATTTGACGACCTCAGAAGCCAATCCAAGGCTTCAGTAATAGAGGAACCTACATTAGGAGTATGATTTATAGATTTGATCCTTTCCCATAGGTCTTGTGAGAAGGAACATTTGAAGAAGAGGTGATCCTTTGATTCCATCTCTGATTCACAAAGAGCACAAACAGGATTGGTAGACATATAATGAATTCTATCCATTGTGCTCAATCGATTGAGGACTGCTAGCCATAATGTGATAGAGTAACTAGGCATTAAAGCTTTATGCCAGACTACAGGAAACCAGTCTTGTGTAGGGTTGTTGCGAGACTGCCATTTTCTGAATTTAGCAATACTGAATGTATTAGCTGGGAAGTTGAGACAGTAGTAATCATCACCTCTGTGGCTGTTAGGAGAGTAGGGAGGGGTCAAGTACTGTAATGCATCGGGGAAGTTCCATTGGTCACCTGTTAGGATTACTTTGGTCTTTGCATGAATGGGCACTTCATGCCATATTTGGATAGCTTGAGGGTGTCTAATAAGGGGGCCATGGCTGGTCCAGTTGTCAAACCAAAAGGATAATGTTAATTTTAAGACCAATTATAGATTGCCATAAGAAATAAGAGACAGATTCAATGCGATATATTTATTGAAAGCGTCAAACATACATGATTAATCGTAAGAATGCAAGAAGCGCTTCTGATAGAACTCAATTGGAAATGGATGAATTAATGGAAGAAAATGAATAGAATTAATCACAATTGTCTCCTTAATTCAATGATTTATATTAGTATTTTGTAAAGTATCTATTCGGTTACAAAAGAAAGAAAAGCAAGCCTATATGAGGGGCTGCTATCTCCCTAGCTCTACTCTCACTCTAGTGTTTAATGACATCCTCCCTATATGCCATTCCTATCCTTTTATATCTTTTCCTTTCCCAATTATTAGTTGACACCTATCTCCCTTTTGTAACAAACTCACATGCCAAGGTTCACCAGTTTCTTCTTGCGCCTACTGTACACGATTGGCACTCCAACTCTATCAATACTCCCCTCCAAAGCTCGCACCTTGTCCTCAAGGTGAAAGGTCGGAAATTGCTCTTCAATTGCAGCATATGATTCCCATGAATTCTCAAATGTAGGTAGATCTTGCCATTGAATCAACACCTCATCGTTCCCATTTGTATCTTTTCTGATCCCCAAAAGCATTTCCGGTTGCAAATCCAGCTCTCACTCATTTGTCAACTGTTTCGGTAAGGGTTGTATCTGCACAAGATTAGGGGCAGCCTTCTTAAGCAATGACATATGAAACACAGGATGAACCCTGCTATACTCTGGTAACTCCAATCGATAAGCAACCGCTCCAACCTTTCAACAATCGAAAAGGGACCACAGTATCGGGGGCTAAGTTTCTCATTCAGCTTTCTCGCCAACGACCTGAGTTTGTATGGTTGGACTTTCAAGTACACCTTTTCTCCCACCATATATTCCACTTCTCTTCGTTTCTTATTTGCCTGTGTTTTAATCTTGTTCTGTGCCTTCAATAGATTCTCTCGCAATTCATTTATGACTCCATTCCGTTCCATTAGAAGTCTACACTTCTTCCATTGCTGATAGCTCTCCTGCGTAACTGAGTAGGGTAGGTAGGGACCGACCATATAAGGTGAAGAAGGGAGAAGTTTTTGTAGAACTATTATAATTGGTGTTGAACCAGAATTCTGCCCAACACAACCATTTTGGCCATTGGCTTAGGCTTACTTCCTGTAAAACATTGGAGATATGTTTCCAAACACCTATTGGTGACTTCTGTCTGCCCGTTTGTTTGGGGGTTGATAAGCTGACCTAAACTTCAACTGAGTGTCTGCTTGCTTAAATAGCTCCACCCAGAATCTGCTCATGAATACCTTATCTTTATCTGACGCTATCGAGGCAGGGAACCCATGTAGCTTCACGATTTCTCTAATAAATAGTGTTGCTACGTCGGGAGCAGAAAAAGGATGGGCTAATGGCAAAAAATGGGCATATTTGGTAAGCCTGTCTACTGCTACCACGATGGTATCTATTCTTTTGCTCTTCGGTAGTCCTCCTATGAAATCCATGGATATATCTTCCCACACTTTTGTTGGAAAAGGTAGAGGTTGTAGTAGGCCTGCAGGAGATAGTGCTTGATATTTGTTTCGTTGGCACACGTCATAAGCTTCCACATATTTCTTAATGTCATTCCTCATTCCTTCCCAGAAAACTAGTCCCATCACTCTCTTGTAAATGCATAGGAACCCCGAATGCCCTCCCATTGGTGAGTCATGCAACTCTTTCAGAATAGTCTATATCCTACTCGATGTTTTAGGTAGAACCAGCCTATTCTTATAATACAATCTGCCACCTTAGTAATGAACCCCAAGTGTTCTTTGTTTCCACTCAACAGATCTTGCATGATGGTGCTAAGTTTTGAATCAGATTGCATTTCTTCTACCAACTTATCAGAGTCCACCATTTTCACAGTAGATAGAGCAGCACAATCCATTTTACGGGATAACGTGTCAGTCGCTTGGTTCTCCTTCCTAGATTTGTACTACACCTTAAAATCATATCCCAATAGCTTCGATGTCCATTTTTGTTGTTGTTCTCCCAGCAATCTCTGCTCTGTCAGGTATTTTAGGCTCATTTGATCAATTTGGATGATGAAACGTTGTCCCAACAAGTAGCGTCTCCATTTCTGAACCGCAAACACTACTGCCATTAACTCCTTTTCGTAAACTGATTTGGAAAGCCCTTGCAGAGGTAATGCCCAGCTAAGATAAGCTAAGGTTTCCCTTCCTGCATGAGCACTGCTCCTAATCCCTTTCCTGATTCATCAGTCTCTATGATAAATGGTTTAGAGAAATCAGGAACGACTAAAGTAGGAAGATTCACCATTGCTGATTTAAGTGATTCAAAGGCTTTCTATGTCTTAAGATTCCATTGATACCCCTCTTTTTTAAGCAACTGTGTGAGAAGTTTGGATATTTTTCCATAGTCCCAAACAAATCGTCGATAATATCCCATGAATCCCAAGAACCTCCTGACAGCTTTCACATCCTTTGGTATTGGCCAATTCGCTACCTCTTCAATTTTACATGGATCTGCTTCTACATCCCTTCCTGAAATTACATGCCCCAAATATTCTAGTTGTTCTTTGCCAAAGTCGCATTTCTTCTCGTTTACATACAACTTATGGCTTCAAAGTATCAACAAGACATCTCTCAAATCTTTCAAATGTTGTTTGAAATTCCTACTGTATATAAGAATATCATCAAAGAGCACTAGTACAAACTTGCATAGGTAGGGACGAAATACCTCATTCATCAACGATTGGAAGGTGGAAGGAGCATTGGTTAACCTAAACGGCATCACCAGCCACTCATAATGACCTTCGTGTGTTCGAAAGGTTGTTTTGTGTATGTCCTCCTTTCGGACTCTGATTTGATGATAACCACTCTTAAGGTCCAGCTTTGAGAACACTTTGGCCCCTCCTAGTTCATCCAACAATTCATCAATTGTTGGTATTGGAAATTTAT
The DNA here is from genome assembly GCA_026874005.2 of Erythroxylum coriaceum. Classification (NCBI taxonomy): domain Eukaryota; kingdom Viridiplantae; phylum Streptophyta; class Magnoliopsida; order Malpighiales; family Erythroxylaceae; genus Erythroxylum; species Erythroxylum coriaceum. The sequence continues at coordinate 2,156 of JANQAP020036588.1, read as the reverse complement.
CTACTACCGTGACTTTGTTCAATGCTCTAAAATTCACACAAAATCTCCATCCTCCATCTTTTTTTCTCACCAATATCACTAGACTAGAAAAGAGACTCACGCTGTGTTGGCCCTGGGTCCCCATATGGATTTTATTGCGACTACGTGTCACCATTGGAATTTATTAAAATAATAATCAACATATTTGGGAACATAAAAATAAAATAATATATAACATTTAGATTTAATAGAGTTTAGACAAGAAAGATTTGTGGTGGGACTTTCCTAATATAAGCAAATAATAATTAAAATGTCATAGAATGATTTTTGACATAAAATTAAATTATTTCAAAAAAATGATTTAATATAACCAATTAATTATAAACAAAATACACAATTAATAGATAATATCATAATAAAAGAAATAGATAATAATTATATTAAATAAATAAAATTATAGGAGAAGTAAAAATAATACCCAACAATTTAATGAAAAATTTTCCATAGTAAAAATAACAAAGAATAAATGATTTGGGTGTTAAAAGAATTAATTTACAATTTGATTTAATAATGAGAAAATCTTATTTCAAAAGCAGAATAGTCACGGGTGTGACTCTTCAGTCACGCCTGTGACAAAAGGTCACTCACGCCCGTGAGAGAGACCAAAAAAAAGGGGGAGTCGCGATAGTACTGTGTTACGATCGCGACTTTGGAAATTTTTTAGGACCATCGTGATCGCGATTTTCTGAAAAATTTCGGGACGGTCGCTATCGCGATCGCGACTTTCTGAAATTCGGGGGCTGTCACGATCATACTGTGTCACGATTGCGACTGCCCCATTTATGCATCCTTACTTCTAAACACCATAACTTTCAATCCAGAAGTCCAAAAATTACAAACTATATATCTTAGAAAGCTAAGAAAAAGATCTACAACTTTCATGAAGACAATTTTATCTAATTCAGCCTGTATCGATACGGTTTAATCATTTAAGTAAAGGTTACCATTTCAGTCAAATTCTGTAAAAGTTGCACACCAATACTGCTATCTTATAAAGACCATAACTTTTGCGTCTGAAGTCCAAAAATTTCAATCTTTATATCATTAGAAAGCTAAAAGAATAATTTACAATTTTATGAAGACCACTTAGCCTAAATCGACCTATATCAATGCAGTTTATTCCTTAAAGTTTCAGATCACTTTTTTTTAACCTATTCTCTGTTTTCATTCTTCTGTTTACAAACAGTTCTCATACAAATTTCAAAGGACCCGAACCAACATTCAATTTTCCTACATACCAAAACTCCTTTGACACACAATTTACTTCAAACAAGTCCATCCAATATCTTCCAACATTCAACACAAAGCCAACTCAACAGAAGAAAGAGAATCTGCATATATATATATATACATACATATATCAGTAAAATTTCTGCATTTCCACTGTCAACTCTCACTGTCAATTTGCAACATGCACATCTTCATACTCCATAGCAAAATGCCATATCAGTATCATGATTACAAAATACATACAAAATGTTTATGCTGATATGCTTCTAGAAATGATTCACACTAACTTAGTTACAAAAATCTGAAATTCTTGGAGGTTGCCAAAAACTTTGCAAGGGCTCACTTATGATCTACTGATTCTTCACCTGAGGAGTAGAGAATTTATGGGGTGAGCCGAAAAGCTCAGTGGCTAATATATTTATAGTCAGTGATAATGAACCACACACAAACATATCTAAATGCTCATATAGGAACACTTATCATCAAAACATGACACTCAAGTTATATCATAATTTAACATATCAAAAATGCAATGCACAATATAATGGCTCGAGTTTCGTGGAACGAAATGGCGAAATCGAAGTTTACACCGTAAAATGAAACGAGTCCAATTTTTCAGGATCTCGTGGCCACAAGCGGGCAACCGGGAGAAGGCTATAGGTCATCGTGCACGAGACTAACGAAACGGATTTCTCTCTCGCCCACATAACAGATTTTTTTTCAATGCTCATTCATATCATAATATATTCATGCTGCTTAACTTCTTTGTTTTTCATTAACACAAAGCAGTAAAATCTTTCAAGCATAACCAGTTCATAAATCACAACACATATTTCCCACATCCATAATGATTCAAAACAACCATATTTAACATGCATACACTCAAT
>JANQAP020036549.1:0-10049 GCA_026874005.2 Erythroxylum coriaceum | reverse complement strand
CATACTAACATCATTTACACTCTAAATTTTCCAGTATTCCCATCCATTTATGCAACTTCATTACATGTTAATTTAACTACCATATTAGTTACATTAAAAATCCACAAACTCACTCAATTGATTAATTTCATTCACTTAATCTCATTATGCATATAATCCTAAGTCTTTCCATGTTTTATCTCTTTTATAATACATCAATAAATTATCTCCGTAGTTCATCATCTAGACTATATAACCTCATCATTTTTACCTCAATTTCATCTCAATACCATTCATAAGACAATCATAAATCATTGTTTATATTATATTCAAAAGCAGGACATCAAAAGTATCCATTCATTCATCAATGTTTCAACACACATTTAACTCCATTATCACCTTCATTTTATTTCTAAACTATCATCCTAGTTCTTCTCATTTCAAGACACTACACTAGCCTTTTCTTTAGGTTCAAAACTCAATCTATTTCCTCACATAATAGCCTATAATCTATGGTTTCGTAGTCTCTCAAAAATAGAACATAATCACATGCAATTATTCATCAAATTTCTGCACTCATTCATTAACGCAAAATAGGACATAAACACATCTCTATATTCTTCAACTTTCAACTCTCATTCTAACACCATTTTCTTATACCATCTATCTCAAAAACATCTTTAACATAATTCATAATTTATTTCTCATCATAATCACAAAAACAAACCATGAATATGTCCATTTATTCATCCTTAATTTAGCACTAAAATCAACTCCATTTACACTTTCAACATATCCCTAATGATCATTATAAATGCTTTTATTTAAACAACCCATCAATACCATTATTACACTAAAAATAGAACATAGTTTACACCCACGTTACATTATATATTTAACACCATGATCATGATCATTCAATCTCAAGTTAATAACCATATTTGTTTCATTTACAACAATCTATGAAGATTAACATGCTACTTACTTGATTTACTCAAAGCTTCAAAATCTCCAAGAAACCCTAACTCCTTATGCTACATGATCAACATCATAAAGAGTGGAGTAGGTTGGGTTTTCTTATGGCAAGATGATGAAGACAACAAAAATGGAAGTAGTAAGTAATGGATGAGATAAAGGTTCAATGTGTTATGTTTTAGAGAAGAGAGTGTCGTGAAAATGAACAAGAAGAGATGAAGAGGATAACAAAGAGGATAAGAGCAAACAACAAGTGAAAAACAAATTAAAGTTAGTCCTTCAAATGCGTTAAAAGAATCATGGGTGAGTGTGGCAACACCATCCCATGGTACCACTTGGTCCTCTTTAATAACTAGTCTATTTGTCTCCAATTTCTAATCCAATTGTCTCCCTATTTTCTATGACACTTGTCATTAAATCCTAATGTCATTTATCAAAATTTCTACTGCCATTTGATGCTTATTTCTACTATCATTTATCAATTTTCTTGTCACTTGGCATTTTTCCTAATCCAAAAATACCCAAAATTTTAGAAATTTCCCACTTTTCACCAAAAAATCTAAATCAATAATTATACTCACTAAATCAAAAATTAAGACATAGAACTCACTATTTACCTCATAATCATTTTAAAATCATTTATACCCGAAAAATGTCAATTGAATGCAGCACATATAGTCATTGTAATGTGTGCTAAAATCAATAATCACGTGTGTGTATGCTTATATTAGGCATGAGCATGAAATGAATTTCTTAATTTTTCAATAATATTTGTTATGTGTAGTATTCTAGGGTTCTAACTCTTAGTATGGGAAAATAGGATACTACAATAAAATTGTCCGAAATGTCAAAGTTTAGGCATTAGAGGTTCTTTAGGAATGAATTCTCCTAGGTAAAGTCTGATAGATTTACAAACAGCAGGTGGTGCGTATTTATGACAATGATTTGAGTCATTAAGAAAGTGTCTGAGGCTTTTAAGGAAAATTTTCTTGTATCTTGGCCATTAAACTAAGGTATGCTAAAATACACCTAAATTTTAGAATAAATGGATCCATCATATAATGTCTTATAAGGTCAGTTAAGGACAAAGAAGCATTGAGTGATTTGCTTTTCTAATGGAGTCTCCCATAACTTGATATCCTTAATAATTTGTGAGAGTTTAGTACTTGATCTCATGAATGGTTGGTACCACTCAAGGAAAGTTCATAAGAAGGAACCTTCATTTTCTTTATCACACAAAACTTGATGGCTCCGTAAGGGAGGAAAAGATATAACACATGTATAAAGGTCCCATAGGTACCTGCATTCTCTAAGAGTGTGCTATTAATAAAAAAATAGTAAGATATGGTGTTTGAATGTTAAACAATGGTGACCAACAATGTAAGCTTGATTGATTAAGAAAGAGGTGGAGGTAATAAAAGAGGCATAATCGGTCAAGAGAAGTTATTTCATCAATGGTAGTGGGTGTTCTTCCAAAGAAAGGAAAAAAATTCTTTGTCTTGGCAATGCTAGATAGGTCATTCAAAGAAAGGATATAAGGAATAGTTCTAGAATGAGTGATAAGATTGATATGTTTTTGAGGTCAAGAGAGGAAATCAACTAAGATGTTTTGATAGTCTTTGACGTGTTTAACTATTAATTTATGGCGGGAGAAGGAATCTTTTCAGCAAAGCAATTGTCTCATTAGCAGAATTTTTTTGTTCTGATCTAGTACCTTTGGCAAGAACGTATTGTCCATTTCTACTGTAAAGAGATAAGAGGTTAAGTAGAAATTGAACTTTTTTTAAACCTCTTTTTATTGCTAAAATCTCTTTATATAATACATGATAATTCTTTTCTAAGGGTTAAATTGTCTGTTAGCATGTCCAAAGTCAAACCTCTTTCTTTCTATTTTCTTTATTAATATTGCTCCCTAGAAATCTTCAGTAGCATCATTTTGCAAGATTATTTTTCTTTGTCAGGAATCTATTGTGGAGGTGGATGTTGATTGATCTTCTCTAAGTGCTTTACTGCCTTTGCTTAATCAGGGCCCTATGGTGGTGGCTTTTTCTTTTGTAGATTTGAGTGCTAGCTAACATATTCTAACATGCAAAGGATGAAATCCCTTATATAATTGACAATTCCCAAAAATTATTGGATCTGTTTAATACCAAGGTTTATATCTGAAAGGTTTAGTAGTTCACTAGCTACATGTAGCCAGGTTAGTAAAAACCATCATGAAATTTCATTCCTAGAAATTATATATAGGCTGACATAATTTAGCTTTGATGGGTTGAAAGCATGCTCCCATACATTCTTTTAAGATCCAAAAATTATTTTAATAGGGCTTGATGCTCTAGTTGAGTTTGTGAATAAAGACGGATATCATCAATAGAAATCAAAGAACTCGATAGGATGTCATCATAGGTCCTTTTCAAGGCTTTTTGAAAGAATGATGGGGCAACTTTTAGCCTAAATGGCATAACTGTCCACTATTACTAAGCATTAGGAATGCATAAGGTTGAGTTATGTCGATCTTTTGAGTCAATACCCAATTGCTAAAATCCATCTATGTGTGACTCAAACTGTGACTGTTAGACGGATGAATAATTTGATATTAACGATGTAGATTATATCCCATAGTGAAGAGAAAAGTCTATCAAAAAGCTGAGATCTATGTGCCAACTGTAAAAAAAGATCCAACCCAAGCATGATGAAGATGATGGCTCGAGATATTAGATTGGTCTTAGGAATACTAAGCCTGGATCAAAAGGTCTATCTGAAGTATTGACATCAGTTGGAAAAGAACACTGGATCCAACCAAGATGCCCTAAGCCAATAATCTCTCCAATCTATAACAAGATCCCCAAACCACTACCTTATATAAAGATGAGATCAAATAAGGAATATTTTCCACATTTGGAAGTTCAGATTAATAAAAACACTAGGGTATCAAAGTCATACTCAAGATTAATTAGTATCAGTCCACATGGTAATCATGCACTTATTTCTCCAGTAAAAGAAGTACTAAAGTGACAGACTCAAAATATTGTAGCATAAACTAACTTCCTTCACAAAATTGATTCAAAACTTAATGGTCTATCCTAATAGACACAAGGACTAAATTTAAAGTTTGATTTTATAACTCTCCAAGTGAGAAAATTACATCAATCACTACTCAATCAAGCTGTCTAACTTTATTTTAATTGTAGAAGATATATTGACTTGCATTATTGTGGACCAGACTTCTCTAAGAAAGAAAGAGAATTACAAAAAATTTGAGAAGAGCTCAAAAGAATTGAGTCAGATATGGATAAAGAATAATCTAGAGCTATATATGAACCATACCCCTCAACATTTCCAGCCACAGGACCTACTTATGACACTCCATCCTATCCTGAAGCTACTAACTACAAAAAATTCTTCAAATTTTCCTATCCATTATTCGAACAAACCCCTACAAAACCATTAAAAATTTCCAAGCCAAACATGCCTACAAAAGAAATTTTGTCAACCTTTAAACCTTTACAAATCAAAACCCCACTACCTTCTCCACCATAAGAAAGATCTTCCCTGGACACAACAAAAGAACCCATGCCCAACCAAGAATTCATAGTTACCCTTTAACCAGTTTCAAATAGCTTTAAAAGTAACAGTAAAAGCCAAGATTTTGCATCTTTTACAAGATGCTCAAAAAGCTCTAAACATATTACATATCTCACTCAGATATCTCAAATAATGATGGTTATTCCATACTCTTCTCAACCACACACAGAAGTTGAACCAGAAGTTGAAGAAGCTGATTCAATGACTAAACCATTAAGACCACAAGTAACTCCTATCTACAAACCTACTTCAAAACCATAGTTCACTTTTATGATGTCCCACCAACAAAATGGGGAGATTAATTGCATAAATTCAATTACTGGATAGATCTTCAAATGACAAGGCTAGATATTTCTTTCAAAGAAAATTTGACAGAATTTGTCTCCAAAATGAGGAGAACTATAAGAGAATGGTTTTAAAGCCTTAGTGAATATAGATGCATGCAAGTATTACAATTGTCAGAAATAAATTCCTTATTAGGAATTATTCTTAAAGAATTCATTAGAGATTTTAAGCTCATTGATTGACAAAGCAGACAAGAGTACTTTGAAATGAAGTGCTACTCTATAAACAGGAAAGATTTGCATAAGCATGTTCAAAGAATTTCTAAAAAATATTATATGCTTAATGGATTCAATGATGCCAATCTTTGGTAACACTCATTTCTTCCCTTCTTGATACGATGTAGCCAGAATTACAAAGAACAATTAATTCTCTTCACAAAGACATTTCTAAAATCTCTCTCAAAGAAATATAACAACTATTTTTGATGACATTTAACGAATTGTTTGAACAACATAAGTTCTTTAAAACTATGCTAAAAGGCATATCTCAACTCAAACAAGTTTGCAAAAAACCTTACTTAAAGATCAAATGTAAAGACAAGGAGAAATGTGGATGCAATAAAAAGAAGGATAAATGCTTTAAAAGAACTTCATTTTGAATTCCCCCTTTCAAGAGAAAAAGGAAAAAGAAAATATTTTCCAAACGATGAGATTGTACAACTAGAAAGTTAGACATGTGTTACCTTTATTGAAAATCAGGTTATTATCCGAAAAGATACCCTAAAAAGACCAAAAAGTATATAAACATCTTGTAGTTCATTGAGACTTTGATATCTATAAGAGACGATGATGACATTGAGTCTCTTTTTAAGGAACAATCCAACAAAGATGACGAGACCCTGTTTGTACTTCTTGATTGTGAATCTACTAATGATGAAGCCTCTTCTTTTAATGAAGAAGATGATGAACCAATTTATATGATGAAGAAGTCTTGTTTAAAGCTAGAGGCCAGAAAGTTAATAGTAACATAACCATGTGTCAAACTCCAGTTGCTTCTAGAGAAGTATCACAAACCAATTCCAGCTATTGATTACGTGGATACAATCTCTTGTATAAGTATTACAAAACCACATATTCTTCCTGCAAATGAATGGCTATATTTTATGTCAAATCCCTCAAGACAGACCTTATCATAAAGAGAAGGATTAGGATAAAGTTCGTCCCAATTTATATCATTTAGACAAAACTATTAGGAGCAAATCTTTCTAGTCCTGACATATTTATTGGGATATATGTCTATTGTTAAGCATAAAAGTTTCAAATCTTGCCAAAAGGAATTCATTACAAATAAGATTTTCATGTGCACACTGAAGACCACAGCATCTTTAGGCTACAACATGTTCCCACTGGATATGAAGATATCAGGGATCAACTCTTACAATATTGCTCAGAAAATTATGACTGAGTCAATCACCACATCTATTATGGCAAAATTCAAAATTTTATGTTTAATTGCCATTAAAAAAGAATGAGGACATTAATCCAACCAAAGTAACTCATTCGGGGATGAATCTAAATGACTTAAAGATGGAACAAGAGGAGTGTACTATTCTTTTAAAACAAGGACTAATCGAACCGACAAAATCAGATTAGGCATGTCAAACTTTTTATGTGGAAAAAAGAGCAGAAAAGATTAAAAGAAAGAAAAGGTTAGTTATTAGTTACAAACATCTGAATACTTTTCTTTAGGATGACAAGTTTCCCTACCCAAGATAAATATGTAGGTGTTATTTCTGAAAGATGCAAAAATATTCCCAAAGTTTGATTTAAAAATTGGAATTTGGCAATTAGGTACTAACCTAAAGGTTTAATATAAGACAACATTCTACATTCCTAATGCTTAATACTAGTGGACAGTCACGCCATTTGGGTTAAAATTTTCCCCATCATTGTTTCAAATAGCTATGACAAGGATCGGTGATGACATCCTATTGAGTGATTTGATTTATATTAATGATATCCTTCTTATTCTCAAACTTAGCAAGAGCATCAAGCCCTATTCAAACAAGTTTTGGATCTTCTAAAGAAGTACAGGATCGTGCTCTCAACCTGCAAAAGGTAAATTGCTTAGCCCATATATAATTTCTAGGCAAGTTTCATGATGGTTTCTAACAGCCCGGCCCACATATAACTGGTGAACTACTAAACTTCCTAAACACAAACTTTACTATTAAACAAATGTAATAAGTTATAGGAATTGTCAATTATATCAAGGATTTTATCCCTTATGTTTCGAAATATATCGGCTAGCTTTCAAAACTACTAAAGAAAACTTCACCACCATGAGACCCTGACCAGACAAAGGCTATAAGGCAACTAAAGAAGATTAGTCAGCATCCACCCGTACTAACGATTCCTAATAAAGGAAAACAAATCTTACAGACTGATATTAGTGAAGATTTATAGGGAGCAATATTAATAGAGGAAATAAAAGGAAAAAGGTTTTACTATGTACATGCTAAAGAATAATTTAGACCCTTATAAAATTATTGTCACGCGATCGATAAAGAGATTCTAATAGTAAAAAGAGGTATCGAAAAGTTAAATTTTCACCTTAGCCCTTATCTTTTTATAGTAGAAATAGAAAATACATCATTCTTAAAGATATTAAATTCGAATAAAAAACATCTACCAAAAAGTTAATTATTTCACTGGAAAGGTTGGATCTCCTGCTATAAATTCACACTTAAACATATCAAAGGCTATTAAAACATCTTCTGATTTCCTCACTTAGTTCAAAAGTGTATCAACCTTATCACTCTCTCCAAAATTATTCCTCTCATCTTTTCAATGACTGATCTACTTAGCACTATTAAGATAAAGAAGTTATTTCCTCCCATTGGAAGAACACCCACTATCATTAGTGAAATAACTTCTCTTGCCCAACTAACCTCCACCTCTTTCTCAACCAATCAGCCTTACATTACTACCCATCCCTACTTAACATTCAAACACCATATCTTACTGTGTTTTCCATTGATGGCCCTCTCTCAAAAAATGCATTTCAATGCTTATGGGCACTCTTTGCTCTTTATGCATGTGTTATCTCTCTTCCTCTCTTACAGATCTATCAACATTTATGTAATAGTGGAAATGAAGGTTCTTGCTTTTTAAGGTCTCTAAACAACTTGTAGATCTCACTCAGATATCTCAAAGAATGATGGTTATTCCACACTCTTCTCTGCCACACTCAAAAGTTGAACTAGAAGTTAAAAATGTTGAGTTAATGACTAAACTAGTGATAACTTTACCACTGCCAATTTATTGTTATAGATATCAAAAGTGTTGTTACGAACCCTTCGTTTGCTTGCTTACTAATTATTTTCTTTATACATTAAAATTAAATAAAGAGAAAATCACAAAAAAATATACCGTATAAGGCAATTATAAAAATATTCATAATTAGATATATAGGATTAACAAAATTCAAATAAATTACAACCTATTTGGTTCAAGGAATGGAATAGATAAGGAATATAACAGTTATTCTTAGGAATAGAAAAGATAAGGAATAGAATGGAATGAGTATTACTTTGTTTGGTTTATTATTAAAGAATTTCTATGCCAATGTTTAGTTTGAAAATATAAACTTGAAATGACGAAGGAATAACTAACAAAAAGGTCAAAAATTTTATTTTTATTATTATTTTTTATTTTTTATTTTTTTTAGTATTCTTACTATTATTAAGTATTCTTATTATTATTAATTATTAATATTAATTTTATACTTATTTTTATTGTTATTATTAATTTTTTTTATTTCTATCAATTATATTTATTTTTATTATTATTATTAAGTTCCTTATTATTATTAATTTTCTTCTTCTTCTTTTTATTATTATTAATAATAATAGTATTATTATTATTATTAGTAGTAGTAATTTATTATTCTTATTAATTTTATTATTATTATTAAATTCCTTATTATTATTAATTTTCTTCTTCTTCTTGTTAATTTTGATGATGATAATAATAATAATAATAATAATAATAATAATAATAATAATAATAATTTGAGGTTTAAGGTTGGGATAAAGGACTCTTCTATGTCATGCAAATCATGCTCATATTGATCTTCACGACCTTTATTTATCCCACCTACACCTTCTTGCGTTTCCATTTCTTCAAGAATATCCGCAACAGTTTATGCGTCATTTCCAGTTGCATGATCTTCTCCATAGATCCCAATCAATTCATTATAAAAAGGAAAGTTCTTCCTTCGAAATTGAGCAGCATCTTTGTGACTCTGAGAAGATGAAAAAAAACAATAATTTATATAAATTACAAGAAAGTAGTTAAAGAAAATACTTAAAACAAGTTAAAAGTTCAATACTTACACTTAAGTAAGAATCTCATACATGATCTTCAGCAATGACGATCTTCCTTTTAGTATCCCATCCAAATCCACTAGAATCTTTCCTTATCATATCGTAAACAATGTTATACTCTTTCTTTAAAGTCTTAATCCTAGACTCTATGTGAGGTCTAGCTTTTAAGTTTGAATTAGGGAGCTCTGTTGCTACCATTCTTTCTAATTCATTGAGATACCCAGCTTTAAATCCAGTATTAGCATTGCATGTTCCCACATTATGCAAATCAACCATGCAAGAAACTAGGACAACATCCTCATCATAGTTCCACTTTCTTTTTGTTCCTTTTGAACTTTGAGCGTCAATAATTGACGGGGAAATCATCGACATACTTATCTACCAAATTAAAGCAATATTGATAAATAAAAAAACAATCATCATAATAAAGGAAAAATAAAAGCATTCATGAAATTCTTCATACCAATTAACATTAAGTATCAACAGCTTACGAGAACAATATAGTCTACAATAACAGCGAACAATATAAACAATAAAGAGTACAACAACTTACATAAACAATAATATAAAACCTCCTAACACTCAAAAGATAATAGAACGCCTAAAAAATGTCGATTCTCATGTTGCCTAGATGTCCGCCATTCATTGAACATTTCGCGTGTTAGACCCCGTTTTCGGAGTCTAACTCTTATTCGGAATACAAATATCCTAACCCAACATTTAATCGAAAATCGCATAATACATTAATATCATACTCTCCAATCTTTACTTCATCATACTCTTTAATACATTAAAGACAACTAACTTTCATCAATCACAACAACCTTATCTTTCCTTT
>JANQAP020036539.1:0-10049 GCA_026874005.2 Erythroxylum coriaceum | reverse complement strand
TTCTCATCAAGCTTACTACGCACTTGAGAATTAACCAAAGCATAGGCAATACTACCAAAAACACGCAAGTGGCTTACCTGAGGCTTCATTCCATTCCAAGCTTCAAACGGAGTCTGATTCAACACAGCCTTTGTAGGAGAAATGTTCAGCAAATAAACTGTTGTTGCAACAACTTCAGCCCATAACTGGTTGGGAAGGCCCTTTCCTTTAAGTAAACTCCTTGCCATCTCCACAACTGTTCGATTCTTCCGTTCAGCGACACCATTTTGCTCCGGAGTATAAGGAGCTGTGAGTTGCCTGCAAATGCCATTTTCCTCACAAAATGTAGTAAATTCTTTAGATAAAAACTCACCACCTCTATCTGTACGAAGTGTCACTATGCTACTACCACTTTGCTTCTCCACCATAGCCTTAAACTTCTTAAAACTTTCTATTGCTTCTGATTTGTATTTCAAAAAATACACCCAACTCATGCGGCTAAAATCATCCGTAAACAGTAGAAAGTATCGACTTCCACCGATTGATTCAGTTTTCATAGGTCCACATAAGTCAGCATGAACTAATTCAAGACAATAAGATGCTCTCCATGCTTTTCCAACAGGAAATGACTGCTTACACTGCTTCCCATAAATACACCATTCGTATATACTGAACGAATCAATTTTAGGTAGTCCAAATACCATGTTTTTTTGACCCAACACCTTCAGACCATTGAAATTTAAATGCCCATACCGTAAATGCCACAGTCTAGACTCATTCATCACATTAGTAACAAAAACATGGTTGTTTACACTTGAAACTTCAAGAGGAAACATTTTGTTCTCCGTCATTTGCACATTGACAATAGCCTGACCAGATTTTTTATCTCTAACAATACATGCACCATCATCAAACAAAATTGAATAACCACTAGCCATGAGTTGCCCAACACTTAATAAATTATGTGCCAAACTAGGAATGTAGTAAACATTATGAAGGTACTTTACATTACCATGGCTTATTGTGACAGCAACTGTACCCTTTCCTTCAATCTGAATTTGATTATTATCCCCAAGTGTAAGTTGCATCTTCAAGGACTCATCAAGATCCTTAAACAGTGATTTCATGCTGGACATGTGATTAAAACATCCACTGTCCAAAAACCAAATATCATTTGACATATTAGTAGCATGAGAAAAAACCATGAACAACTTACATTCCTCTTCATTTTCTGTCGCTTCATTCTCTTCTGCAAAACTTGCTTGATTCCCTTTGCTCCAACAATTTGATGCAATATGCCCAAATTGATGGCAATTGTAACATTGAACTCCTTGCCACCCTCTACCTTGACCTTTGCCACGATCTCTGTCATAAAAGCTACCTCTACCATGTCCTCTTGCTGCTAATTGTTCAGATTTGTTCCTTAAAGTGGAACTATCTCCCGTCACCTGAAATGCCTTCTCTTCATTCTTTTCAAGTGATCTGTTTAGCCTTACTTCATGTGCTTGCAAAGAACCCATTAGCTCATCAAATGAAAAAATAGATAAATCCTTAGACTCTTCAATTGCTGCCACCACATGATCAAATGTTGGAGTTAAACTCCTCAAAACTTTTGCAACAACAATTTGATCAGTAATTTGCTCACCGTACGACTTCATTTGGCTAACAATTGTGGTTGCTCTAGACAAATAGTCTTGCACAATTTCATTGCTTTTCATTGCTAACATTTCAAAATCACGACGAAGAGTTTGAAGTTTCACCGTGATTACCTTTGATGAGCCTTGATACTCATTCTTCAAAATCATCCATGCTTCTTGTGAAGTAGTTACTGTCGCAATTCTAGAGAAAACAATTTCGTGGATAGCCTGTTGAATAAAAAATAGTGCCTGGGAGTCCTTCTTTTTATTGTCCTTCAACCTTGCCTCTTCATCTGGATCTGGATACCCATTTTCTACCAAGTCCCATAAGTCTTGGGACTTAAACAGAGTTTTCATTTTGATTCTCTAAAATTCATAACTGTCACTTTTGAAAATAGGGATCAAAGGCTGAGACACGCTAAGAGATACTCCATTGGTTGCCATGACTCTTTGATTTTACAAATACCTTTTGCTTCTATGCCCAGTTACATCGAACCTTGCTCTGATACCACAAAAATGTTGGATATATAACTAAAACAGAAATCTGCAGAGGCAATTGATGGAAAAGCTTTGAATAAACAAAACCTTTTATTACTCAAAAGTACAACAAACACACAGACCCAAGGTTCCTATATATACGATCCTAATACACAACTGACTCCTATAAAAGCTCAACTGAAACAGAGACATAGACCATAACTGAAAACAGACTTGCTACTAATTAGAGATCACGATAGACATTAATAACAAATTACCAATAAACTAGCTAGGACTTGGTCAAACACTAGGAGAGTGGCGTTACAACTTTGGAATCACATTTCAACACTTCTTTCTCTGGCTAATCATGAAAAACAAACTGAGCACGGCTGATCGACTATCACACTTAAAAATGAATTAGGTTTGCCCACTCTACTCAATGCATTCTGAATCCTAGGATCATCTTTTCTTTCTATGCTCCACTGCTGCCATCATTTGGAACCTCGTAAAGAGTGTATGCGGCTGGAACACATCCGAGAACTCGCTACCAAACCTTACCCCCTAGTTGATAAATCACTCCTCCATCTCAAATAATGACCGTGGGCTCTTCATCCTAGTCATATGGGTCTAACAACTCAGGCCATTTGGAAGAAAAGGAACTTGAGATGACTGGAGGCTAAAAACAAAACTGTGGAAACACTAATAGGGGAAGTCATTAATGGGATCTGGTAGCTCCTAATCCTTAACAATCTTACACCGTCGATCAGATTACTCTCAACCTTTTGACCCTCCACCAAATGTCCCCAATCTTATTATTCCTTAACTGGTAGTTATTCTATTGTTTGAAATCCAACAAGTATACCCTGGATCATTTTTGTTTGTAACTTCATGTTATTAATATAACTATTTTTCCCTTTTTAGCCAAAAAAACCACGAAAGTTCACATGAATCCTTAAATATTGTTGAAGATCTTATATTTACTCAATATAAATCCTAACATTTAATTTTGTAAGAAATTAAGTGCATATATTGATGTGAAATAAGCTAGACTTTGTTTCAAGCATTTAAATATATGCTATTCAATTATACTTTTATAGCTCAAAAGCCATAGTTAACTAACTTTATCAATTAAGTAAACTTTTAGTGATAGTTTTCATTACAAATAACAAAAATTGATTTAAGATAATCTAAAAATTAACTATTAGATTGAATAATAAAAAGAATTGAATTCTACTAAAATGATATTAATAAAAGGATTTACTAAGTTTTTATATAAAAATGAGAAATTTGTTCATCCAAATTTTATGTCGCATATACTTAACTCCTTAAATTTTAATTTGTTAAATTGACTTTGAAATTTTCTTAAAATTTTGTTTGGATTTAGATTTCATTAGCCACTTGATATTCTACACCATATACTCTCCATACGAAAGTGATTCAATACAAATGAAAAAATATTAGATATTTTTTGTATATTTACCTTAAAAGTATAAAACTAACCATAGAACTTGGAAGAAAAACATCACCTATCGAAGGAGCCCTATTATTGTATATTTTAGCAACCTATTCATTCACAATTAGGTTATTGATAATGTTCATTATATATGATTTTGATTTCAATTCCTTTAATTTTTGTTGAAATTGTGCTCTACCTTATGGAAATTGTGTACTCTTGCTATTTTTGAAAGTTTGGAGCTTGATTGATCATTAATTGGAAGGAAAAGTTTAATAGAGTAAAAAAAGATATTGATCAAGAAGGAAGAAGTGGGCAGTCTACAAAAAATCATAATGCGTGGGCACAGCTAAGGGACATGCGTAATTTAACGTAATTTAACATGTATTTTTATGGTTTTTAGTTTCCTTTTTATTTTAGGACTCTTTAACTTTTAGAAAGGAAGGGATTAGTAGCCATTATTAACAACCTCCTCTCTCATTCTTGCCTTTGTAAAAAAAAGATCGATGTATTCCCCCTCAAAAACACGCAACAACACTCTTTTCATGTATTATTAGGAGATCAAAATTATTACCTATGACTACTTTTTATTTAATCAAAAGATAGTCAAAGTTCATCTCGAAAAGTTATAAGATCTAACTGTTTTATTTTTGTTCTTTTATTCTTAAATATTTATGTATTTTGATTGATTTTGATTGACATAGTAGTATACCCCATTAGGATAACAAATATGTAATTGATTGTTTATTCTAATCGTAGTGGCAAATTGACATAGTCACTTAGGTAAGAGCATTCAACTGATGTTGATAAAGGTAGGTAATCTAATTTAAATGAACTAAGTGTCTTGAGTTTATTGATTAGGATTATGACTTTCTAATTTGTAATACTACTGGTAAATTAAATCCTCTGAATGTTTCTAAGATTATCTATTGGTAAGGGAAATAACTAATGATCATATCTTAGTTATTGAAAAAGTTAGGAGAGATTGGTTGTTAAGTTGTATCAATAACTATAATTAATTTATTTAAGGTTAAGAGAATTTATTTTTGCATCGATGATTAACTATATGGATAAACAGAAACTACTCCTTTAGTTAGGCATTTCGATATATTGATTTTTTTGTATTTATTCTATTGTTTTTTATAAATGTCTTATTTTTATTTTTTCCTACTACAAAGCCTTCTTTTTATTTTATTTTGTTGTTTGATAAAAAGAATAGAATACTCCCAATTTATACAGGTATAACTCTACTCACCACTATCTTAATTTATTTGATCTTTGGGGTAGGTTTTTATAATTTTTTGGATCAACAATACTAAATTTTTAGCACTGTTACCTAGCATTATGGTGTTAAGTAATTTTATTCTTTTTATACCTTGTTACCTAGGATTGTGGCATTAAGTAATTTTATAACTTTGTTGGAGACAAGAACAAGTATCATCCTCTAATGAGTCAAAGACCAAACTTGTTTTTGTTAATTTTTCTAGTGAGTATGAATTGGAAGAAGAAACCATGGATGACAATAATGTGATCGACAATGCGAACAACGATGATAAGACCTTAAGGGAATTGGCTGCACTAAATGTCAACTAATAATCATTGTGCATCTAATTTCCAAACTTAAAGGTGAGATTTGAATTGAAATCTAGCTTGACAATTCTATTGCTCAAGTTCCATGCCCTTAAAGATTCCAATAAACATCCTAAGGAGTCCCATATATTCTATTTGAGTATGAGACTACAAGGGGTATCTGAAGAGCAAATTAAGTTATAGAATTTTCCATACTCCTTAGATGGGAAAGCTAAAGACTTGTTTTTTTTGTTTGCCTCCTGATTTTATCAATATGTGGGTAGATGTGGTGGGTCTATTTCTAAAAAAATATTTATCTACTTCTCAAGCTATCAGTATTAGAAGGGAGATTTATAGAATCAAACAGAAGGATACCGAAACCCTCCATCAGTATTGAAAAAAGGTTTAATCAATTATATACTAGTTGCCCACAACACAGAATATTTGGACAATTCCTCACCTAATACTTCTATGGAGGATTTAGACCAATAAATAGAAAAATGATGGATACTGCTACCAGAGGTGCAATAATGAATAATACCTTATAAGCTATTAGACATTTGATTTCCATTATGGTCCAAATTCCCAATAGCTTGTATTTCGATAAGACTCATCCTACAAAAAGGTAAATGAGGTAAATGTGTCCAATTTAGAAAAGAAAATATCTAATCTAACAACTTTAGTGTAAAATATTGCCTTAGGAAATGTGCAACAGGTAAAATTTTATGAAATTTGTGCTGCCAACCATCAAATTGACATATACCCCACACTCAAAGATGATTCCACTGAATATGCCAATACAGTAGGAAGTTATTCAGGAGCACCACAAAAAACTTATGATCCTTATTCTAATACATACAATCTAGGATAAGGGGATCATCCTCTATGGACTAAAGTCACAAAATTATCAACCTACCCAACTTAGACTACTTGTTCCACCACCTTAATAATTTTCTTCTAAGCAAGGTACATATCTTAAGGAAATGTTTAAAACATTGTTAACTATTACTCAACAATTCCAATAAGAGACAAAAACTACCATTCAGAACTTAGAAAGCTAAGTGAGTCAATTGGCATCTATAGTTAACAAATAGGAATCATAAGGAAAGTTGCTATCATAAGTTGTTATGAACCTTAAAGAAAGTTTATGTTTAATTACTTTGAGAAGTTGTAAAATATTAGAGGAACATAAAGAAGAAAAAACCATCGCCCATTAGCATATTAAGGAGGCTAAAATAAAGAAGGAGGTGACTCCTCAACCATCAAAGCCATTGGTGATAGCTACACCTTTTCCTTCTAGGTTAGCAGGTAATAAGAAGGTGGAGGATGAAAAGGAGATCCATGAGACATTTCGCTAGATTGAGGTAAATACTCCTTTACTAGCTGCTATTAAACAAATACCTTGATATGAAATTTTTTTGAAGGAATTGTGAACTAACAAAAGGAAGTTGAAAGGTAATGAAAAGGTAATTATTGGTGAGAACATTTTAGCTGCACTTTTAAAGAAATTATCACCTAATTGCAAAGACCTAGATATGTTGACTATTTCTAAAATTTGGTAATTTAGGTATTGAGAAAGCCGTGTGTGAACTTGGTGCATCAATAAATATCATACCATTATCCATTCATTCATCTTTAAATGTTGATCCATTAAAAGAAACTAGGGTGATCATTTAATTAGCTGATAGGTCTAATGTGTATGTTAAAGGAGTCTTAGAGCATGTATTGGTGCATGTGGTTTAATTTTTATTGTAGACTTCTATGTGCTTGATATGGAAGGTGATGGTAATCCAAATTCTAGAGTTATTTTGCTAGGTAGGACATTTCTTAAAACATCTAAGACAAAATTGATGTGCATAATGGTACACTCACTATAGAATTTGATGGTAAAATTATTAAGTTCAATATTTATAATGCCATGAAACATTCTAGTTTTTCATCTTCTATTTTTTCTATGGATGTCGTTAATCCACTAACAAAAAGGTTTTTGAGTTAAATAATGATGATTTGTTAATAGTTGTACTTTTAAAAAAATCTTACTTTAATGGAATTATAGGAATTTGAAGAAAGATTGATAATTGATTTAGAATTACGGGAAGTTGATTTTGAATTAAAGTCATTGAGGCCTAAGATTTGACATGTCTTATATTAACTTACCTCTTTCTAATAAAAACTTCTTCCTTTTTTTTGCAACCAACAAGTTTAGAGTTGAAACCTCTACTAGATCACCTTAAGCATACGTTTCTAGAAGATAAAGACACCCTTTTGGTGATAGTCTCCAACAAACTCTGCAAGTTAGAAAAAGAAAGGTTGATTTGAATATTAAGATACAATAAGGACGTTATTGGATGGACCATTATAGACATTAAATGAATAAGCCTTTCTTTGTGTATGGATAGAATCCTATTAGAAGAGAATTACAAGCCTTCAAGAGAACCTCAATATCAATTGAACCCCACATATGATGGAAGTTGTGAAGAAAGAGATGCTTAAGCTTCTAGATGCAAGTATGATCTATATGATTTCTGACAATAAGTGGGTAAGTCCATCGTAAATAGTTCCAAAGAAAACATATATAACTATGGTAAAGAATTCTAATGGTGAGTTGGTACCCACATTTGTTCGAAATGGCTGGAAGGTTTGTGTTTATTATATAAAGGTAAATGCATCTACTCAAAATGATGACTTTCCATTTCTATTTATTGATCAAATGTTAGACCTTTTAGGTGGTCATTCTCACTATTATTGTTTGGATGGTTATTCAGTTTTTCACCAAATCGTAGTTGTGCCTGAAGATCAAAAGAAGACTACCTTTAGTTATCCATTTGGTATATTTTCATATTGTCGTATGACATTTGAACTTTACAATGCTCCCTCCACATTCCATAGTTTCATGGTTAGTATATTCTCAGACTATATGAAGAAAATCATAGAGGTATTTACGAATGATTTTTCAATTTATGGTGAGTTCTTTGATTCTTGTTTAACTAACCTTGCAAAAGTGCTTAAAAGATGCATTGAGAAAAACCTTGCTTTGAATTATAAAAATTTTCATTTTATGGTTGATCAAGGCATCATTTTAAGACATGTTATATCTACTATGGGTATTGAAGTAGACAAATTTAAGATAGATGTAATAAAATCTTTTCCTTACCCCATAAATGTGTAGGAAGTTCATTTTTTCCTTATACATATGAGATTTTATCTACGATTCATCAAGGTTTTTTTTAAAATCACTAACTTACGTAAATTGTTGCAAAAGGATTTATCGTTTGAATTCGATGAGAGCTATAAGATGACTTCCAACAATTTAAAGGAAAGGTTAACTTTTGCCTCTATCATCAAGCCTTTAAATTAGATACTTCCATTCAAACTCGTATGTTATGCTAGAAATCATGCAATTGGTGTTATTCTTAAACAAAAAACTAAAAGAGATCCTTATGTCATATATTATGCCTTAAGAACACTTGATAGTGCTCAACATAACCATTTTACAATAGAAAAAGAACTTCCAGCTACTATCTTTACTTTAGAAAAATTATATTCATATTTATTAGGGGTTAAAGAGATTGTCTATTTTGATCATGCAACTCTCAAATATCTATTATCTAATATTACAAGAAAATCATGAATTAGCAACGGAAATTTTCTGACGGACAAAAAACCATAGCTATTTACCGACGGAAAACAACAATCCGTCGGTAAATATGTTGTACTTTTTACATATAGCAACGGAAATATATTACCGTCGACAATACTGGAGGGAATGAATTTCGGGTAAAATCTCCAACGACATATAGCGACGACACAACCTTCACCGTCGGCAAAAACTACAGGAATGCTTCCCGCAAGTTAATTGCTTCGAACGTGTACCGACGAAACATATTCCGTCGGTAAGTTATGCTCAGTGTTTGCTATTCACCGATGGAATATCATCTATCAGTAAACTTGATTTTAAGTTTACCGATGACGTAACCATGATCGTTGGTAATAATTGCGGGAATGCTTCCCGCAATTAATTAACTTCCGACATTTGCCAACGGAATAGGTATCGTCGGTAAATGTGGTTCAACTTCTGTTATATACCGACGTAATGTGTTCCGTCGGTATACATTAAATTAACTTTACCGACGAAAATTTGTTTCCGTCGTAAAATGTAGCGGTAACGAGACTCGGTGAAATAATTAGAAAATTTAAATACCAACGAAATGTATATTCCGTCGGTAAATGTCCACTAGTTAATAAATAAAACGACATCGTTACGACGTCGTTTGGTTCATCGTCTTTAACACGAACCAGACCCCCCTATTTCTTCTTCTTCTTTCCTCTCGTCGCGTCGTCTAAATCCGACCCCCTTCCTTACATTTTTTGGCCATTTTTCGACCGTTTTCTGGCTCATCGTGCGTCATTTAAGATAAGCTCTCTAATGGGTGTATTATTTCTCCAAAAAATGCATGTTTTTAGTGTTAACTGTGGGTATTTGAGTGATGAAAGTTTGCTTGATTATTGTTGTTGTTTGCGATTTTTGTGTCATTGTTGGTTGATTTGTTGTTTATATATGTTATTGTTAGTAAATAATGAAAAAGTGCAATTGATTTGTGATTAGATTGAGATTATACATATTGCCTATGAGATGTTCGATAAAATGCCCTTTATGATGTTTGGAATGTTTCTTTGTAATTATTGTAAGAATTTGAGAATTTGAATGCTTAATTTCGATAAAATGCTTAATTTGAAGTGTGAATTTTTTGAATTTGACATTTAAGTGTAAATTTAATAATAGATCGGGTTGATTTAACTTATTATTAGATTTTTCGGGTTGATTTAATTCTCTAAGTCTTAATGTATTATTATTATTAATCTTTTAATTATTATTAATTTTATTAATATTAAATTTATTGTATTTATCAATATTGTCATTAATTATTAATAAT
>JANQAP020036518.1:0-10049 GCA_026874005.2 Erythroxylum coriaceum | reverse complement strand
ATAAGCCTAGAATTAATTTAATCTCATTAGAATTAATTCTAGCTTATTAACTAAATGTCATTCCACTAAAGACAATTTGTTGAACTCTTGAACTATTAAATATTGTGAGAACATATATTTTATGTCCAATTGCAAACCCTATTTAGAACCTTATTATAGCCATCCGCACAACAAAGGGTAAAATTACCGTTTTTTCCTTATGTTGGTTTTTCCTTTTAGATCTCCCGTTTTACTTTATATGGTGATTAACACACAAGATCTCTTGGTGTTAAGACTTGATGGGTAGCTAGTCCATCAAACTACTGGTGCCAGTTTAAACACCAAATCTCCTTAAAACATCTAGAAGTGATGATATCACTATAAACTCTTTAGTTGAGTGAATGTTCCCTAATACATGTGTCAATTAATAATTCCAACATGCAGACACTGGATTAATACTCTGTAAAAATCCATTCCGATCATATCAAGAATTATAATGAAGCATATACGAGTTCACCACTCATCAAGATTATGGTTCATAATAAGCGAATGCTTAAGATTAAAGTAATGGCCCACTTTATTCTTGAAAACATACTTGATTCCATATTCATTTAATAATGCTATTATCGATAGTAAACTACTATCATGATATGAAACTCATCATTCCCTTGAAGTAAACTACTTTACATACACAGAGATAAATCGCAACACTACAGTCTAAACCATAATCTATGTCTATAATTTCTATATGTCTATAATTTCTATATCACTAATTTCTCTATGTCTATAATTTCTATATCACTAACAATAAGACCATTTGGACTTTTAAATATCACAAGCTGCTCCAAAATAAGAGCACCATTAGGTCACCTTTTTCAATCTCAATTTCCAAAGTCATAGAGCAAGAATTATGTCAAAGCCACTTCTAGAGATATTTATCTCTATGTCTAGGTTTCATATGCAACTAAAATAACATAATTTGGGGATCTGTAGGTTAAGTTATGACTCAAACAATATGACTGACTCAAGCAAACCCTAGACGGAATTCCACTACACAATACTCCCTTGTCATATTCAACCAATTCTATCCAAGATAACACCAAAGAAACATCCCAGCAACAATTCCACATCCAAATGAATCTTTATATCCATTCAATCATACACAAATACAGAAATCAACTAAGTGAAGTCCCAAACTTGAAATTTGGCAAGGTAGTTTGTCTATTGTCTTTCCTTCCCTTCCTCTTTGGTATTGTTTGAATCACCAAATAAAAAATGATGGGATGAAGAAGGTGAAATGGAGAGGAGAAAAACTTAAAGTTAATCCATCAAAGTTTCGTCCATCTTGCCTCTCCATATGCCTTTTCATGAATTGTCTAATCTTAGACACATATTTCAATCCCATTAGACCATATGTCACAAACCTATTAGACCACGTGTTACAATCCCATTTCACCACGTGTTACAATTCTATTGGACCATGTGTTAAAATTCTATTGGACCTTATGTTACAATTTTGTTGGACACATATGCTTTAATCTTATTGGTCTATGAGTTGACTTTAGCAAAATTGCATATTGGTCCTTCTTCTTCCTTTAATTCTCATACTAGCCTATAATATTATCTATTTATTTCATTCCTCTATGTGTTAAGTTTCTAATGGCATAAATTTCATATAATTTGGTTAATTATATCAGGTGTTATACCCCAAAAACTACAAGCTATTTGAAAGCAAGGACAGTAGCTAGAATTCAACAACAAAATAGAATTCGAAACTCTTAGAGGCAGAATCATATTTCGGTTGCTTCATAAAAGTTTTATAACTATGTCTCTAGATTAATATCCAATTAAAAATATCCAATTTAGAGGTCTACAGATCAAGATATGGACAATTTATAGAAGCATATTCAATAGAAGCTATCCGTTCAACGAGTTACACATCGTAAATCAACTAACTTCGGTCTTATCATTCAAGAGCAACATAAAAACACATCCATTTTAACCAAAAACATCCCATTTACTTATGGAATACTTCTTTTATCAATTCCCCTTACATCACACTCATAATCCAAGCAAACATATCAAAAATTTCCATACATATTTCACGTCCAAGTATATATGTCCATGCCGAAGTGAACAAATTATCCATTTACCTTATCTTTTACATTAAGTACCATTATATCTCTTACTATACTTAGATGTACTTAATTCATTATATTCACTTGTCAATACACCATAAACATACAATAATACTTACAGGGTACATGTTGTGGCATTATAATTAGTTGCCACATACAACACTTTAACACGATTATTATGTATCGTATTCAAGTTCTAGCAATGGGTTTTCAAGAAAAATGATTCAATAGAGCATCAAAAGCATTCTTACACAATACCCATTCATTAATCTCAAGAGAACATAAATAATCTGAGAAGTGGGAAAGAAAACGACAAATAATGATATTATGCTTAATATGCTTCTTGGCATTGATTGCACCTCCGAACTGACATCAGGAAGGTTAACCCTTCATCTTCTCCATCAACATCTAAGAATCAGCCATGAAAAGAATCGGTGTTTAGGATATGGAGGGGTTTGATTGGAATCGAAAGACAAAATAAAGTAAAATTGAACTAACAAAAGTAATTCAAATTAAAAATATAAAATTGAGAAAATTGATGAATGAGTTTAGAATCCAGTTATTGGTTCAATCTCAGCCGACACATAAATAAACATATTTCATCTTCTTGTTATTCTCAAACATCTCTTAAAAACCATTAATCGTAGGTTAAAAATAAACTCTGTTAACCCCGAATTTTCCTTAGGTCGTGTTTAATCAAAATAAGCTCTTTGACAAGACTTAGTTATCAAATAACCTAGAATAAGCTCTCTATATTTAATACAAAAACCGTATTACAAACCAGGAAAAAAATTAATCTAGGCAACGATCACACAAGCTCGGACCATTTAACCTATGTAATGTTATTCCTAATGATTTATCACCATTAGTTTACCATAAATGAAATGAAAATACAACTATTGTGTATTGTATTCCATATTTTGCCAATGGATTCATATATAAACAATCTATTGAGAACAAAAATATTAGTCATTCATATATGAACACTCAAAACATTAAGCTAAGAGTAACATAAATAATTTATAGAGAGAGAGAATCAACAATACAGAATGAAAAGATGCCCAAATATGTTCTTCGACTTCAATTTCCCCTATAAATTGAAAGAAAGAAGATTAGCCCTCCATAGATCTTAAAGAATTAAGAGTTCTACCTCTTTTTGCATTCTAAAAGTGATTCATGTTATGTTTTCCCACTCAAATGTCTATTTATAGCAAACATTAGGTCATGCTTCCAACCATGCATCAGAAAAACACCCATTTCGTGATTACAAATGGTTATATAAGTGGATACAAAGCCTTATATCTTATAAGTCATGCTAAATTGTTCATTTTCTTATCCAATCTTCACCTAATGCATCTCCTTCTTGTTCTACAAAGACAAATGAGTTTGAATATTAACAGGATGTCTCAAAGAATGTGCTTTTAACTCATTTCACCTCTTGTTCTTCCAACTTGTACCTAAAACCAAATAAGAACCAAAATAAGTATCTTAAGAATTTCATAGCATTAATCACTAAATGTTATAGAGTAAATGTATAATCAATTATGCATACATCAAGGTTCCCCATACTTAGATTTTGACCTTCATCAAGAAAAACAACAAAATCAAAATGACAATCCAAAACACTTACTCATTTTCCATATTTCCTAAGAAAAGATAGTCATGAGATAAAAGGAATAACCTTCACAATTAAAAATTAAATGCCTCTAATCATGATCAATCAACAATCATTCCATTTATATACTGAGAAATCTAGGGGTAGACTTTGAAAAAATGTGTTTAATTAAGATAGATCTATAGGTACACTTAGACACCATTTATGATCAAGATATTCTATAACTTTGCATGTCATTTCATTTCTCCACCACTAGGATTCACATGCATAATCGTGAATCAAAGGACCTTTTAAAGGCTATAGTATAGGTAAAGGTTAAGGTGAGATGTATTCGGGTAATGTATAAAAAAAGTCATCAAAGCTAGTGAAGCAAGAAAAATACTCAATGTAACATCAAGCGCAAAAACTAACATTCACGCAAAACTGGATACTATTAGCTATAATGAATGAAAAAACTATGTTTTATAGCTTAGGATCACCTTCATACCACAAACCACAAGAAACATAAGTCACTCACAAAAATTGATGATAAACAATACATTGTAACTATAAGGAGTGATCCTTCAGAACAACATCTCCTTTATTCATATATTAATTAAATCACCATTTCCATACAACTTTAGGAAGAAATACTAATCAAAATAACTTTGCAATACAAATGCATTTCCTCCTTGATAATTTTATTTAAAAATATTTTTCTTTATTTTCTTTTCTTTTTTCTTTTTTTCAAAAAAATTGAAAGAATTTGCATCAATACTAGATTCTTTGATATGAGATAAAATGACATTGCAACAATTATAACCATCCTGCATATATGCACACCCCCACACTTATACTCTTAGGCATCCACAAACATCAATAATCATAAATGCTTCACTAGCTTTAATGCTTGGGTAGGACATTTGATTAGGTTAAAAGCATGTAATATGGTTAGCACAACAAGAAAGGTTAATAAAGCTCAAAGGGCTTAACAAAAAAAATCATATCAATAGATAGGCTATTTGGCTAATGTAGCATATGACACATAGAATGCCTATATCAATTTTATATTAATGCATGTGATAAAAATGTGGTCTTGAATAGAAAATCAAACCGAAGTTAGGATGTACATTTCACGAAGGTCACACATGAACAAAAGACAATGAGACTAATAAGGATGTTTCAGTCTATCAAGGCTCAAAATCTCACTGGCTTATGTCTACCCACTAGTCACTACTCTTATAAAGATAATGTATATTGACCAATCATAAGAGTAAAAGAATATGCTTATGTTGCTATGAATCTTTTGACTTAATTCTACTATCTAGTTATGACTATATAGTTCTAGAAGCAATAGAAAAGAGAAAATGTTTGCATTCTTTTATTTTTAATATAAAAACACATAAGAAACAAAAAACTTAAACACTCACGATAAATAAACTCAAATCACATATGATAACTCATATCCCTACCCCCGCGCTTAAAACTTACATTGTCGCTAATGTAACCTTAAATATGAGAAATAAATCATTCAATAACACAAAAAATGTGAAAATGTAAATTGAAAGAAACAGACTTCCCTTAGGTTATCTCACAAGCAGTGCCTTTGTTTATTGTCGTTAGCTCAGCTCTGTGGTTTCCTCATCATATTACAAAATTTTGATCTCCAAGGATCATAACTTTGACATTTTCCACTTGACCTTCTTCAAGATAAGGCTTGAGTCGATGACCACTTGTAATATTTTCCTCATTTTTAAACTCTTAATCTCTACTGCACCATAGGGAAAGACATTAGAAACCATAAAAGGATCGATCCAATAAGGAAGATATTTATGCGAACACAGTTTATATCTAGCACAGTAAAGAAAAACTTTTTGATCAATTTTTCAATAAGACATTAAAAGCTTTGGTCTTCTATTTCATTGAAACTGCTTCTTGTTTATTTGTATGCTTTCACTTATAATTTGCCTATACTGACGAGTCAATCACATTAATTGAAAAAACATAATGATCATTATAGGAATGCTCATTAACATAAACAAATATTGAAATGAGTAACTTCCCCATCAAATGTTATCATAAGGTACCCTTACAAACATCTATCTTAGTTTGGGTCGTGTTAAGAAATTGTCTCCCTAGTAAGATAGGAATTGGATTATAGGAAGTTTCATAATTCATATAAATAACAAAAAAATTAGAAGGAAATATTAGGTAATTTACCTACACCAGTGCATATTTAATAACCCCATTTGGGTAAGCATTAGTACGATCAGCCAATTGTATATAACACTAGTTTCTTTTAATGACCCTAAATTTAAAGAGGCATATATGTCTAGGCATAAAATTAATTTATGCTCCTAAATCTAACATGGCCCGCTTAATCTTGTTGTTAAAAATTTTGGAAATAATAATAAACATGCTTGGGTCTTTACACTTAGGAGGAATTTTGTTTTTGAAGACTACAGAAACATTTTCACTCATCATAATCATTTCATTACCTCTTAGCTTATGCTTGTTCATACATAATTCCTTAAGGAATTTCACAAACCTTGGCACTTACTTGATCCCATCTAATGGTGGGATATTCACCTCAACCTTCCGAAAGGTCTCCCAGATCTCCTTATCCCTATCTTCTTTCTTTGAATTTGCTAATCTGCTAGGGAAAGTTGGAGGATTAGTGGGACTTCAAGATTTACCTTTGAGATAGAAGATATATCCCTTTCTTCTTTAGGCTCCTTCTTAATTTCTTCTTCACTAGCAATCCTTTGTGTAATCTTTTGAGGATCCTCAAACTTCCTACCACTTCTCAAGGTGATTGCACTAACATTCTTTATATTTTTCTCATTTGATAGCAATTTTCCTCAGGTTTTGATGGCAATTTTCCTCCTCTTTGGGCTTCAAAATGATTGATATCCACTACCATCTGGCTCACCTAGTTCTCTAAATTATGTATGATAGAATTTATCTCTTGAAATTTAGATTTGGTCTCCTACTAAAACTGCTGCACATCCTATTGAAATTCCAAAGTGTTAGTTGCAAAAGACTTAACTATATCTTCCATAGATGTACTAAATTGGAGGAAAAGGATTGTGTCCTTAGTTATTGCACTCCTTGTGGCCTATTTGAGAAGTAATTTTGTTGCCTATTTCCTCCATAACTCAAATTGATATGATCCCTCCATTATGCATAATAAGTTTAGGAGTACGGGGTGTACATGTTAGGAAAAATCACTTCTATAGCATTGATGTTTTCCATGCTTCCCTTTTGTAAGGTTGGGCACCTATCAGTTGGATGGCTTCTATTTGCACATATTTACACACCTTTACTTTTGCCTATATAACAACAATTTTTCTAACAAAAGACGTTAGCTCATCTAATCGATGTTTAATTGATGAATTACTTACCTTTTTTACATGACGAACATCATTATGAGTGCCAAATTGTTGATTGTTAGTGGCTATGAACTCAATTAACGTCGGGCTTCGATGAGACTTTGTTCATAGAGTGCATTACCACTCGTTGCATTAACCAAACTCCTTTTCCATTGGTAACAATTCCTCATGGAAGTATTGGATGAGGAGTTGCTTTGAAATGATGTGGTGAGGAAAACTAATAAACAACTTCTTGAAGTGTTCCCAATACTCGTAAGGGGACTCTCCGTTGCGTTGCTTTATCCCACACATCTCTTTTCTTATGCTGGCTATCTTTAATGTTGGAGTATTTATCCAAAAATAGCCTCTTCATTTTGATCCACGTGTTCATAGCCTTAGTAGGAAAATAAAAAATCTAGTCCATTACTGCATCTTTTAGTAAGAATAGGAAAGTCCTTAACATGATCTACTCGTCTGTCACCCCTGGAGGTTTCATACTCAATCTATGAAAGTTAGGCAAAACATGGAGTAAGCTAGACCTAAGCTCAGAGGTAACATGTTAAGCAAAATTAGGAAAAGTCATGGATTTTTTATGGTTTCTCTTCGTAACCTTCTTAGCATCCTTTCGATCTCTAAATCAAATTGTACAGGTTCTTTATGAGGAGTTTTTATTACTACCATACACGAACACTAACAAACATGAGAAGATTAAGAAATAACTAAAAACTGATTATAAACAAATATATATACAAAAATCCAACTAAAATCAAAAGCAAAATTAAAACACCACATTCCTCAACAACAGCACCAAAATTCTTAATTTGTGTCAAATGCACCAGAAAATAAAAAATAAATTTGTATATTAAAATATATAGTAGTGGTGAGTAAGGATCGTATCCATACAGAGAGTGTGTTTAGTTTTTGTAACGAAAAGAATTTGCATTTAGGATAGAGGGGGTTTTGGTTAGAATCGAAATACAAAATAAAGTAAAATTGAACTAACAAAAATAATTGAAATTAAACACATAAAAGTGAGAAAATTGATGCATGGGTTTAGAATTCAGTTCTTGGTTTAATGTCAGCCTACACATAAATAAACATACTTCATCGTTTTGTTGTTCTCATACCTCTCATAGATACTATTAATTGTAGGTCGATAATAAGCTCTATTAACCTTGGCTTCTCTTAGGTCTTGTTTAATCAAAATAGGCTCTTTGAATAAACTTAGCTATCAAATAACCTAGAAAAACCTAGATTTAATAAGATAGCTGCATTATAAACTAGGAAAACAAATTAATCTATGCATTAACTACACAAGCTTGGGCCATTTAACCTATGTCATGTTATCCCTAATGATTCATCACCATTAATTTACCACAAATGAATTGAAAATACAAATATTATGTATTGTATTCCATATTCTGGAAATAGGTTCATGCATAAACAATCTATTGAGAATGAGAATATTAATCATTCATGTATGAACACCTAAAATATTAAGCTAAGAATAGCATAAACAATATCTAAAGATAAAGAATTAACAATACACAGTAGAGAGATTCCCAAATGTGTTCTTCGACTTTTATTTCCCTTATAAACTGGAAGAAAGAATATTAGCCTTCCATAGATCCTAAAGAAGTAAGAGTTCTACCTCATTTCATATTCCAAAAAATTATTCACGTTATGTTTGGCCGCTCAAAAGTCTATTTATAGCAAAAATTAGGTTTTTGGAAGAAGCATGATCATGGATTAAACTGTACATCACAAAACACCAATTTTGTGATTATACACGGCCGTGAAAGTGAATACACGGTTGTGTATCTTAAAAATCAAGTTAAATTCTCCATTTTCTTGCATTTTCTTGTCCAATCTTCACCATAATCCATCTCCTTCTTGTTCCACGAAGAAAATGAGTTTAAACATCATTTTACCTCTTGTGCTTCCAACTTGCATCTAAAACCAAATACGAACCAAAATGAGTATCTTAAGCATTTTTTAGCATTAATCACTTAATGTTATAGAGTAAATGTATAATCAATTAATCATACAACATTTTGACCTTGACTTTACACCCATACCTACTGTTCGCTCAAGGTTACATGCTCTAAGTTTTACTAATTTTTAACCTTGGTAATTATCACAAGCGCACGGGTCGTTCATGTAGTATCTAAGCTGTCGATCCCACAAGGAAGGGAAATAAATAAACCCAAAGGTGAGTTTAGACAAAAGCATCAACATTCAACGACAAATATCTCTAATCAATTTCAAAACTTCATAAAGAAATCAAAATAATAACTAGAATATACTTTTGGAATGGATTTTAGAGTCGCGACTGTAGGAAACCACCTGTTTCGGGAACTACGTCGTATAAAACGTGTCTCTGTGCCTCTCTTCCTTCGTCTTCTTCCTCGATCGTTTGGTCTCTAACTAGGTTTTCCCTTGGATTTTCGATAGAGTCTCTCTCCTTTTGCAACTCTTGGCTCTCTCATCTCCCTTGGTGGCTCTCGCATCATGTTCTATTTATTCTGTAAAGGTCCTAGGTCAAACTCGGGGTCTAAATGGTCTGAAAAATCACTCAAAATTCAAGTTTTCGTGTCAACCCGACGCAAGGCATGATCATAGCCTTGCCTACCACAATCGTGGCCAGCACTTTTTCCTTTCTGTCACGATCATGGCCTGAAGTGCACGATTATGGCTTGATTTGACAATTTCTGTCACGATCGTGGCCCCTAGTGTACGATTGTAGTCTGTGTCTTTTAGCTCGAAACTCTTGAAATCTTCACTGTTCTTCCCTATTTACCCTACAACACTAGCACACACATTAAGGTACCTAAAAAATATACATTTTAAGCTTAAAGATTTAAACTAATCCATAAAGACACTTAAACATAAAAACTAACCTAATTAAACCCTAAATGCATACTCAACACTCAATTTAACACAAAATGCATAACAAATTAAACCCTA
>JANQAP020036423.1:0-10053 GCA_026874005.2 Erythroxylum coriaceum | reverse complement strand
ATATACACTTATTAAGTGTGATTGACTGATTGAATTGGAATGTGGTTATGTCATTAAATGAGATTGGGATATGTGAATTATATGATATGTGATGCAAATTGTTAAATGGAAAGTTGTGAATTATGTGCTTATATTATTTGATATATGGCATGAATTGGGTGAACCATCGAGGATGGTTACATCATTGAGTTCGCAAAACTCACCAAAATTGTAACGTTGATATTTCAAGTCCAAGAGAGGACATTAGAGATAGGCAGACTCTACGAGAAGACTAATTCTTGTACTTTTGTCAAAAAATGGCTCAAAGGTTGTTCAGCTGAAATTGAAGGAGTAGGTAGTTGTTTTGTACAAATTCTCTTTCAAGCAATGTGTTATGTATAGGGTTTGATATTATATATATTCGGATGGTTTTCTAAGGCTACAATGTTAGTTTGGTTTTTATGAAACGAAATGAAGAATGCAGTTTGATTTTAAATTTTGATGACTTTTATGTATAATAGTTGATGCCATGATTAAGTTGAATATGTGTTTGCTCTAACATGCCATTATTATAGATTATATACTGAAATGTCCACTGGGTGTTCCGATATGTAATTTATGGTAGTGGGGTGTTACAATCCTGGTATCCACAATAGATATGGGACAAAAATAGGCACTCGGTCACAACAAAGTAAAAATGAATGAAGTCACATGTGCATTTGCTTATACAACTTGATATGTATCATATGGATGTTTGAAATGAATTATGAGGTTGTTCTGAAATAGTGATGTAAAATATTGTACACAAGTTGTATTTGTTGAAGCATGATAAAATGTGATTTAATATTCAACGTTGGATGATATGATTTGTTTATGGATTGGAATATGAATTGTCTTTGCGTTTTGATATGAGTGAACACATCAACGATGGTTCACTCATTGAATTCGCAAACTCATCAAAATTACAATGTTGTCTTTCAGGTTTAGAAGAGATCTAGCTACTGTATTTGGACATGAGCTAGTGGTCGGGATTAGTTGTAGCTGTAAATGTCGTCAGTTATTTTGTATCAAGAATTGTATTTCTCAAGTATGAATTCTGAAATGTAATGACATTTATGACTGGATATGTTTGTAAATGAAATGGGCCAAAATGAATATTGGTTTTCTTAAGATGTGTTTGATGCTTGAAATTTTGCAAAGAGTTGATTTCATCATCTTAACGTGCCATCTTTATACAGTATGTTCTTGAATATTTGTCGTTACATTCGGGCATATATTCTTTGAGAGTGGTATGTTATAGTGGATACCGAGTCTATGTTATCTGAGCCTGAGGCTCTTTTTTATAATCCTGAGCTCAATGCTCTTTTTTGCACATCGGTCACTCTAGTCACAACTCCTTTATCTGATCATGCATTTCAGTGTGATGAGATGCATCATTTCATATGTTGTATTTTGTTTTCCTTTCATTTTTGTGTACTCATGCCTCATATATCAAACTCCTAGATCTAAGTCTGACATTTATCAATCAATTGTATACACATTCCATATTAAGCTTACAATTCATACAGAAGCACATATAAATGAGTTTACATATTTAGGTTAACTCACAGTATGCTCTAGAAAAGTTATTGCCTCGATGTTCTGGCAACGTCTAGATGTTAATGATCATCTTGCGCATCTATCATCATACAATACACATATAGTTCACAAATCACTAATTTGTTATTCATATGAATATACAATCATACACATGTTTATGTGTCATGTTTCAATGCATGCTCAATTGACTTTCCGGGTATGTATTCTTATACAAATATCTTAACCATTCAAACATTATAGCTTGTATATAACTAGTTTGCAATCAGATTTATACCTTTATTAAGCTTGATTTACTCCAAGTTCATCAATCATACATTCACCAAACTTTTCTGGCATTATATATTCATATAATTACCTAATTCTCATTCATAATTACCTCATGTTCTTCAATGCTCATTCATTCATGCCTAATACACATTACTCATATCCTTAAGATAATGTTTGCATTTATATGAACACCTTTATTCCTTTATCACATCATAATTTCTAGATTTGGATACATTGACATCAAAATAGTACATTCTTTAAGTTATGACATCAATTAACAACCTAAACTTATCAAGCTTTTAACCAATTAATCAAGCAATAAACTAGGTTCATTCTAAGCCTTAATCAAGTCTAAATACACCAATTTAGAGTGACTTTTCCTTAGCTAGTTCAACATGTACACAAGGCTGAAATTAACATTTTAGAGCTAGGCCCACGACCGTGGGTGACCATACCATAATTGTGACAAAAGCTCATGCAACAGGCCATGATTATGCACTGAGGGCCATGATCGTGCACTGTCTTTCTTCCCTTAATTCTACACGAATTTCATATACTTAGAGACAACACTACCACTTGAATTTTTCTAGAATTCATGTCCTTTAAAGCTACTTCATTTCATGCTAGTCTACCTTCTATATGGATCACATTAATTCTCACAAAATTTGCTCATTTGTTTCATTACCAATCACTTTATACCATCATACATGCAGTCCTAACTTTTCCATATTTGAAAACACTTCAATAACACCTATCTTTAGCATGAATTCATCATTAATTATACTTCAAATCCTAACTTAAATCATCCATATATCAGCCTATAAACTACTGTTGTCATACATCCAAAAATAGAACATAAGGTACCCCTTTTTAATCATCATTTTCCAGCACAATTTTAACACCAATACCATTTTCAATCTATCCCTAATCAGTCATTATAACTTCTGCTAACACATGCCACAGTAGATCAGTATTTCACTTTTTTAGCTCAAATGGCACCTCAATGTATCAAACCTGGTTTGCCTCACATGAATACAAGATCATCTCAAGAACTATGAGGGAGTAGGATGAGTTTCAGTAGAGACAAGAAGAAGACAGCAACATATAGCTATCTTTCTGAAGAAATTGACAAAGATTTTGAGGTGGTAATGGACAGAACTTAGAATTTAGAGTAGAAACTCAAGATGTGAGGGAGGTGTGGATTCGACTATAAGAGGAAGGAGAGGGAAAGAGTACAGTAGAAACATTACGAAGAAGCTGAATGTGTTGATCACATGGTGTAGGATGATTGTTCTTTCATTAAAGAAACTTGTCATGAAAACAAGCAAGACGCATGTCCACTCTTTAAGCTACCAAATGTCACTTAGTTCCTCTGCCATTTGTCACTTAATTCTGTAGTCCTTTTGTCAGTCAAGTCTACTGCCATATGCCACTCATTTTATAGGTTTAGTCATCCTAAATTTCCACATGCCAATTGTCTTACTACTTGAAATTTTTCCTAGTCTAAATGTACATTTTAATCTATCAATCTTCTAATTGTAATAATTAACTCCAAATTACTAATTGTAATCCATCAATTCTTTTTATTGGTAAATCAAAATACAAGACATTAGAAATGCACAATCATGTTATAATTATTTAGAAACTTTCATAACCTGGAATATGTCAATTAAGTGCAATTTTTCCAAATCGAAATTCATTTGTGTATGCTCATATTATACATATGAATGAAATCATAAAATCATATCCTAAATGCACCAAATTCATGATGTAATTCATGTGTCTAACTAATCTAACACTCTAACTCTTAGTAGTTTTGGAAACCAACTATTATAATTTGTCTAGCTATTAGACAATATTAAGAGAGATTTAAGAGCACTCCAGCATTATCACATATATTTCTTTGATGAGGCTTAAAGCATTAAAGTGAGTAAGAAAGGAATTTGTTGAGTTGTAACCAATTGTAGGTTGTACTTAGTTAAATTGGTTAAGCATTCTAACTTTAGTGTTTCTTCTTCACCGTCAATAGTATATGTAAGGTGCTCTTACTTAAGAAAACAGATATAATGTGCAAAGGTTATCTTCACCTTTTGAAAGAAGAAGCTAATGAAAAAAATTCTAAGTGAAATTTAGATAGTGACTATAAGCTAAAGTTGTTAATCGAACCACTGTGAAAATCATTTATATTATCTCTCCCTATTTACTTTGCATTTGGTTTTAAGAATTTTAATTATTTTATAATTGCTTGATATTCACTTTTTGTACATCAATCTAAAACATTAGGGACATACATGCACAAAGGCAAAATAAAATAATAGGGTATAATGGTTATACAAACTAAGACTATAAGGCTACACTCTTGAAAAGATGAGGAATACTTTGATATTACCATTGTCGATGTCTTTGATTTAATAACATCACTTATCTCTAGTCTACTTCTTGCTAACTTAATTTATTATTTTTTACATGACATTATTTAAGTTCCATAAGGCTTTAGAAATTCATTATGCACTCAATTCACCCTTATAAGGTATACTATGTATAGACCAAAATGTATCTCTTTTTCTTGTGTATTTCTTTAATAAAATAAACCAAAGCTCACTATAAAACCTCTATATGCATCATCATACAGTAAAAAGGGCTAAAATATAAGCAAGTATATTATCTTCCACGGAAGTGACTACTTATATTTGAAAACTCAAGCTTTCATTTTGATTGATATAGTAGATGGGATATAATGGCTAATAGAACATATATCCCAGTGAAAGAAGTTGAGTTGACAAACTGAAGTTAAAATTTCCTAAAGGAAGAGTTAGATGCAAATGAAAAAAAGCATCATTTCTTTAAATTGTAAAGTCGTATATAATTTATTTTGTCCATTAGGTAGAAATAAGTTCCATAACGTGTCTATATGTAAGTTAAAATAAAAGGGAAGATAAGAAGAAGAAAGCTCTTAAGGTAACTTAGGATGGAACTAATGAATATAAAAGTGAGGCATTCAGATAATAAAATAACCTATATGTGATTCATAGAAATGATAATGATTAGGTGCTCTTTGAATTTCATTCTTGTGATAATGGTGATATTGTTGTTAAATTAACCTATAAAGAGAAAATAGAGATTCTTGAAAATATAAGCACAAAAAGGAAAAAACATTATCACCCAAGTTTTAATATACTTGAAGGATTTTAAATACATGCATAAGTGAAAATGAGATGTTCAAGAGTAAATTCCATAATATTAAGGCATTTAAGAATATGGTCATTGACAATGATAATATAAATGCATTGATGTATAAAAATGAGATAGCAAAGAAGGAGATCAATTACCTTTGGACTTATTATCCAAATTTATTAAGGATGGTGAGAAGTTAGAGAGCATGCTACAAGTCTAAAAGATCTCCACTGATAGGTGTAAGATTTTATACATTTTTTTTAGTACATTACTTTATACACTTTTTTGAGTACATCCAATACCAAGAACATATTTATTAAAGTTAAAAACATGTATATTGAAGAGTAATTTCCAAAGATAGCCAATGAGCATATTGCATCGTCTCTAGATATGCACAAAATTCTTTTATTCATAAATTATCTTCTAGGTTCCAACTGAAAGAAAAACCTAATATAATCATGTATGGCATAGAATTTAGACTGTGAATAACAATTAAGAAAATAATGGACACTATTTTAATGTAAGATCATATAAAAAAAAGAGCATACAACATTATTTCCACCTATACATGCCTCAACATCACCAAAGGAGAAGGAAATAAGTAGCTCTCATTCATCAAAAGCTCAAAAAAAGAATAAAAGTTATAGCAAAAGAGTAACATTTCAAATGCAGGTAAAATAGAGTGCTATTTATGTGCTTAGCCTATCTGAAATTTACATGCTTTCTAATTATAATCCTAAAACTGTGGAATACCTCTTTTTTAAATGTCAGTATACCTTAAGCATTTGGAACTTAATTAAAGATTTGTATCGCATAAATATCCTTATCATGAGTTTGAAATATTTCTTATATTGGTGTTGTAAGAATTAGAAGAGGAAAGAAGTAAATTGGATTGCCTTTACGCTTAATTTAAGCAAAACAATGTATGGTATTTAGATGGGAAGAAATCATAAGATTTTTTTAGGAAGGAATCAATGAAAGAAAAAAGGCTTCTTCACATTATAGAAAAAGTAAGTAATAAATTTTTATTAATGAAATTTAGTTAAAATCTTTAATAAAAGAAAATAAAAACAATACCTAGTCCTATTAAATATAATTTCTCACTGATTAAACCGTAGACCATTGATCAAACATAATTCCTCTCCTTTTCCCCTAATGATCATCAAATATTATTCCCTTCAATTCCAATTCCTTTCAATCTCTATTGATATCATATATTATTCCAACATCATCTTTGAAACAAGCATGTTAAGAATACTTTTCACTCTTCACTTCTTTGGTTTTATTCTCCACTTAAGCTATTGAATCCTACTACTCATATCCCCCCTTAAATTTCATTTTTTTCTATTTTGAAAATGCAATTCTAATCATATGATTAGTTTCATTACTATTTACTTCTTCTCTAATAAAATTACTTGTAATGCTAAAGAAAAATTACATTCAATACATTACTATTTAAGTTTTAGTTAAAAATTCTCTATTAAAATTTCCTATAATTGTAAGGAATAATTAATCTATGATTTATTATCATCTGTGTTCACTTCATTAAAAAACTGTGTAATTTGAATTTATTTTTGGAAGCTATAGTATATCAAGTATTGCTCAAATAAGCACTTTTCTATTATTCTACTAGTAATTAAGCTAAAAATTATTTTAAAATAACATAATTATACTAAAAAATCTTTTATTAATGTTTAATTATTGGGCTAATGATGTACTTTGAACTGGTTTCATTTAAATTCATTTTCCACTTAATTTCTTAAAAAATTACAATGTGTCATTATAAATATGAAAAAAGGTATGAATTGCCGATAATGCTTCCTAAAAAGTCTAAGTTAATCCCTATCATTATCTATAGCATCATGTTACACCTTCACATTTTCTAAATAGGATTATTCGTAGCATATTAATTCTTAGCTTAGTTAAGTGTTCAGTTTTGAGTTTATAAGTCATCAATTTAGCCTATGTTATGTCCTAATTAGGTGATTTGGACCTATCAGACACTGATATAATCTTAAAAACGTTTTCTTCAAACATTAGTTAAAGGCGTAATTTTTACCTTAACATTTCAAAAAAAAAGAATTAAATAAGCCCCTCTTGTTATCTATTTTACCATTTTTACACCCTATTCAAGATGTAATGAGTACCATTTTAGTAATATTATGAAACAAAGTGGTATCAAAGATAATGGTAGAGGCTTACTTAGACCTTTTGCGAAATGTTGAGTTGCAAATCACATCTTTGGCCTATAAATATTAATAGGTAATGCTTTTTAGTGATTAAACTTCGTAAAGAGTTTAGAATAGTTCTAATTCATACAAATTGAAGGAAAAACTAGTCAAAACATAGGATTTTGTTATATTCACCCTTATTTATAACTAGGTGTATGATGAATATTATATGAATTTCCTCTTCGTATAAGTTGACTATTTTTTTAATAATAAAGAGATAAATGTCCATAATTTTAAGATATTCTAATGACTAACTAAAATAAAAAATTATTGAAAAATAGTCTTTTGTTGTCTTAACTTGAGGATTATTCTAAATGAAGAAATTTTGGATTTTTGCTTATTAATGCATCTCGATATAGGAAACCTCATGTTTCTTCAAGTCTATTCTTGCTAGAAGGAATTCAAATTAAATTTCTTATTTTTATAATGATGCATGTTAGAAGATAAAAGGGCAAAAGGAGTTAAATGAATTGGTTCATAATTATTTTTAGAATGTCCCTAAGCCTTTTCTATTCTTACTACTCCTACATTAGCTGAGGACTTTGGTTTCAAGTATACCTATAAGAGCCAAGGAATGAAACTAATTAAGCAACTTTAGATACTAAAGATTGAGGCAATTGTGTTTAGTTTCAACCCTAAAAAGGCACTTGGACTGGATGAGTGGAATACTTGCTTCTTTTAGGTATTTTGGCTCCTTATTAAACCTTAAATTCATCAACCTATTTAGTAATTCTTTAGGATAGGTAAACTCCTCAAATAATTTAATGTGACTTCCATTTTCCTAGTTCCTAAATCCTCTAATCCTAATTTACTTAAATAGTTTAGAACTATATCCTACTGCAATACCTTTTATAAAATCATCTCAAAGATCATTACTTCTAGAATTAGTTCTATTATACACTCTTTGATTTGCAAGTCCCATAGAGCTTTCATCAAATCTAAAAACATTAACATCATTTTGTCTTAGGAATTGTTCAAAGGCTATCAAAGTATGAGTTCTAAATGATGTTATGCTATGAAAATAGATTTCTAGAAAGCGTTTAATACTATAAATTAGAGTTTCACTATTTAAGCCTTTAAAGCACTTAGTTTTGTCATCTATTTATTGTCTATGTTAAGTCCAGAAGACTTCACTTCTTCTATTGATTTTGATGAAAGTCAAATAATAATAATAATAGAAGTGTGAGAACTATTTTGATGAATTTGTTAAGTGTGCAGATAAATATAAGTGGCACAAATCATCAAATTAAGACGATACTTAAGTAATGAATAAGATGGATCAGATGAAGTGATCAAGTCTAAGACATCAAATGAAGCATACGAATCTAAGCAAGCCGATTTAATTGAAGAATGTGCTAGAACTTCTGTTAGTTGGAGTTGGTTACAGGAATCAACTAATAACAAACTTTAGAAGACTCTACAAGCAAATTTCTTAAAAAGACTGTTGGAGATTTAGGCTATAAATATTAGTCACAATTGTAGACTTCAATAAGAATTTTGAATATACAAAAACACTTAGAGAAATTCTTTGCTCAAGTGCTTATGATGTGAAAAATATTCTGGGAGAAAAGAAAGAAAGAAAGAAAGATAGCAAATACATCTGTAACGTGAGTGTGAAAGCTCAAATAATATCCTTTTGAGAGAAAGGAAGGCTAGAGCCTAAAGAGGCTAAGGAAGCAGATAAAGAATACCTTGTGAAAGAGACCTAAAGAGGCTTTGGAAGTGTAGAAATAATGTGTGTAACATTGAAGGAGATGGTGAAATCTCAGACAAACTAGTGAAATCTCAGACAAACTTTGAGGACTGGACATAGCCCAAGGTTAAGGGTGAACCAGTATAAATCGCAGGGTCATATTCTCTAACTGTTATCTTTTTAATTTTCTTATTGTTAAAAGAATAGATACTAATTTCCACTATTGCATTTCTCATCAAATTAAGTACATTGTTTAAACTTGTAATCGTCTGAATTTAAATTAAAAGGATTTTAAAGATTCGTATCTTAGATGATTTAACACAATTTAACCCCCTTTCTTGTGTACTTTGCATATTATACGTGATTTCTATATTAACAAGTGATTTACTTCAGTTGGTATCAGAGCAAGGTTTCCAAGAAACACTCTTACAAAGTGAGGATAAAGATCTATGGCTGAATCACATATTTTTATAGCAGAAGGTGCCTCGGTCTTCAAACCCCCTGCATTCAATGGTGAAAATTGTCATTATTGGAAGGACAGGATGCGACTCTTTATAGAATCCACACACATTGATCTTTGGGATATCATTGAAAATGGTCTATATATCCCAACAGACAATAAAGGCAAAAGCTTCTCTCGTGACCAATTGTCGATTGATCAGAAAGCTCGCTTTCAATTAAACTCAAAGGCCAAGTTCTTTTTAAGTTGTGCTCTAAGAAGAAGTGAATATGATAAGGTTCATGGATGCGAATCTGCAAAGGAAATGTGGGATACATTAGCCATTACACATGAAGGCACAAACCAGGTGAAAGAATCTAAGATTGGTATTCTTGTTCATCGATATGAGCTGTTCGAGATGAAAGACAATGAGTCTATTGATCAGATGTTTGGATGATTTCAAACAATTATTAATGGACTTAAAGCTCTGGGGAGAATCTACGACAGTCAAGATCATGTCAGAAAGATTCTCAGAAGTCTTCCCAAAAGATGGAGACTCAAAGTAACGGCAATATAAGAGGTCAAGCATTTAAACAAGCTGAAGCTAGACGAATTGCTTGGTTCACTGAAAATCCATGAAGTAGAGCTTGATGCTGAAGATAAACCCAGAA
>JANQAP020036417.1:0-10054 GCA_026874005.2 Erythroxylum coriaceum | reverse complement strand
TACCTGTCCTCCACAACAACATTATCAATGGAATGTATTACCTTTCAGATTAAAACAGGCCCCAAGTATTTATCAAAGATTTATGGATAATAATCTAGAAGGATTAGAAAACTTTACACTAGCTTATATAAATGATATTATTATATTCTCTAACCAGGATAAAGAAGATCACCTAGCAAAATTAAAAATAGTGCTTATCAGATGTAAAGAAAAAGGACTAATTTTAAGTCGTAAAAAAGCTAAAATAGCTTAACAAAATATTGAATATTTAGGAATTAAATTCAATAATGGATTCTTAAAATTACAACCTAATATACTAATTAGAGTGCAACAATTTCCTGATAAACTACATAATAAAACTCAAGTACAACAATTTTTAGGTCTCTTAAAGTATATCCCAGATCAAGGATTTTTTAAAAATCTTGCACAAGAAAGAAGACAGTTACAATCTAAATGCAGCATCAAAAACCAATGGACATGGACCCCAGAAGATACGAATGCGGTACGTATACTAAAAGCAT
The DNA here is from genome assembly GCA_026874005.2 of Erythroxylum coriaceum. Lineage (NCBI taxonomy): Eukaryota > Viridiplantae > Streptophyta > Magnoliopsida > Malpighiales > Erythroxylaceae > Erythroxylum > Erythroxylum coriaceum. The sequence continues at coordinate 9,533 of JANQAP020036417.1, read as the reverse complement.
TATGCAAGGATTTACCAAGTATATATAATTATCTTCCAAAGGATAAATTACTAGTACAAATTGATGCTAGCAAGGATACATGAGCTGGCTGCCTTCTGGCACAACCACCCAATCAAAAGAAATATCTACTTTGCAAGTATACAAATAGCACTTTTAGCTCTGCTGAAAGTAAGTATCTAATTCATGAGAAGGAAACACTAGCCTGTCTCAAAACATTGAGAAAATGGTGAATTGATTTATTACCAGTTGAATTTACTATTCAGACTGATTCATAATATTTATGTGGATTTATTCGCTATACTATTAAAACCAATTATAATAAAGGTCGTTTAATCCAGTGGCAATTGGAAGTTAGTCAATTTAACTTTCAGATCCAATATATTAAATCTGCTACTAACAGTCTTGCAGATATACTCACAAGAGAATGGAAGCAGCCATTACCAGCTTGAAGGAATCATTATCCAAAAAGGAGGGAGTATTATTAGATTTACATTAACAAGTTGGTATAGTAACCAAAGAAATTAACCAACTTCGTAGTACCATCAGCCTATTGGAAAAACAAATCAAAGATTCTGAAGTCACCAGCCAAAATATAAACACTCAACCTATGTTACCTCCAACTACCAGCAATCCACCACAAACACCAACCTTGATTACCCCTTCACAAATTATTCAACCCCAGAAGAAAGAGGACTTAAAAGAAGCAAAAGTTTATGTTATCTTTAACGGACCAATGGCCGGAATTTATGATGAATGGCATAAGGCGGCAGCCACATCACAGGAAAATCATCCATTCTACACAAAAGCTTCCCAGATAAATAGACAGCAGAAAAAGCATTATCTGAGTTCAAAAATACTTCATTAAGACCTCAGTACAAACAGGTTTTGGAATCAACTCCAGCTACTCCAACAAATATGAAGAGTCTTGGAAAACCTATCAAATCAGATAAAATCAACACAGTACCCACAAGAGCACTCAAGGAAGAAATGAGAAAGATTACGTCAGAAATGTTTTGTGAATGTTTCCAAGCACTTAACAAATGGACAAAAGAACAGAAGATTTTTCAGTACTATCCACAAAACCGAGGAAGATATGGACCTAAAGCAATCATATTCCCAAAAGCAGACCCGTTGACTACTTATCTATTCTTCCAAAGTGGATTAATAGATACTATTTATCTAACCAGCTTAAATATTCTGTCAAAATTTCCACCAAGATTTATTCAAGCAATCAAGAATTACAGAGACAGATTCGCTAAAGAAAGAGAAATATTCATCAAAGTCTTCAGCAGTTATCCAATATTCAAGGAAACAGATAATATAAAAGACGCAGAAATAAAAGTATCAAGAATTGCTTTTATTCAGATCGGAGTAAGCAATGGTATGTATCCACCTATTGACGATCCACCAAGACATGAATTTCAATGGGATTTGATCAACCAATTCAATCTACAATGTTTTGAAGGAATATATCAATAATGTCTCAAAATAAACACAGAATCTCTACTGAAGGTGAATTACAAAGGAATTAATGTCCTTATGACTTCAGCATATAAATCCACAATTACTACAGAAGCACTTCAGTTAGTTCGTCAGTTCGAATATCCATTCTCCACTATTGAAGGAATTTTTGAGGACTTATCTCTACAATGGAAGAATGCACTCTGTCAACAGTTAAGAAATCACGAACAACATAAATGCCAATTTTGTCCTTCCACTTCACCCAAAGAAGTAGCATCTGAAGAAGTAATAATTGAAGAATAATCATCATTAAAGCACCAGACATGTAGGGCCCATGTCGGCCACAACAAAGGAATCAGACCATTTTGGTCACTTCAACTTTTCTTTTATAAAGTTGATTCTTTACTTTTTACTGTAGTTTGTACGTTACTTTTCTTTATGTCTTTTTCATAACTTTACTTTATCTTTTGACCGATTCTTTCAGTCTTAGGTTTTAGTTTTCTTTGTCTATATAAGGCAAACAATGTACATTTGTTTAGTATGAAATAAACACCTCTCTATCTTCTCTTTCTGCTTATCTAGCGTATCAAGCCTTAAGTTTGGCGTTCAAGTGAAGTTTAGCACGAAAGGTATTTAGTGATGTTTTTGTTTCATCACAATAGTATTCATCCAATATTCATCATTATTATTATCACAATTCTCAATATTACAATTCTCAGTATTCTTTATATTCAACCATGTTTATTTATGCTTACAATTAGTTTTATTATACTTACTCTTGATAAAAATCATACTCATCTATTTATAGATTTTATTACTTCTGTTTTCAGCCATGGCTTTAATAGAATCATGTGTCAATATCTATTAAATAAAATTTTCTGTCCTAATATAGATTATGATAATCTTTGTTAGATATGAGTCTAAACACAGATTGCTGGACTTGTCAAGCATTATATACAAGTATGAGATTAGAACAAAATAAACTAGAAATTAGCAGAAAATTGATAGACTACTTCACGGATCATCATCACCAACTAGCTGCAAAATTACGAATATCTTATTTCCTACATCTCCAAGGATCACCTCAAATCGCACAAGTAGAAGCAGAAAAGCATCAATGTCTAGATCTACTATCCAGTCATAAACAATTATACAGTCAAGAGGAAGAAGCATTTAAACAACTGCATAAACGGTTCGGACAACACTATCAAGAACACTTAGACCTAGCAATAGAACAAGCTGAAGAAGAAAGGAAGAAAAGCAGAAGAAAGGAATGAACAATTGTAATATCAATTGTAATATTTGTACTGAAATTAATAATAATATTAATCATACTTTACCCTTTATTAGTCAATACCAAGAAGAAGTTGAATATTATGAAAATAGATATAATTATCTATAGTTTGTAGGTGTTCATCAAAATGGAAGTAAACCCATACAAGAACAATTAAAATTAGCCAAAGATCTATATAATTTTTATCAAAAGGAATTACAATTTCTAGAAAATGCTTTAAAAGATCATATAATACATAATGATAAACGACAATGAATGAAATAATTACTGAACTAGAAAATATCGATAATACAGATATTTTAGATATTAATAGTTTAGAATTAACTAAAACTAAAGGAACTTTCCATATTTCAACATTAATATCTCAAGAGAAACAAAAGAAAATAGCAAAAACTCAATTAGATTTAAAAACAGGACAAGATATTAGATATTATCTATTTCAGAATATTTGGAATAGACAAAATATTATCTATTATGGAAAGATAATTCAAGAAACCCCAATAAATATAAATCAATGTAACGGACATATTAGGTTAAGTCCAATAGATCAAGAGCAAATTTATAAACAATTATTAAAAATACCTGAAAAAAAAAGAAATAAAATTGGATATATTGATTTATCTACAATACAAATATTATTAAAATCAACATTTCAAGAAGGTATAGATTCACCTATTAGATTAGCAATAATAGATGAAAGATTAACTGAATTAAATGAACAAATCATTGGAATAATAAATGGAAATCTGGCATATGGGAAAATTAAGTTTAATACAAGACTAAAAATAGGACTTCCTTTACAATCCAAAAATCTGAATGAAACAATTACCATAGCATATAAATTTTATAGAGATAATCTAATGATTAAAGGACAATATCCATTTTCTATAACCTATCAAATTAACTATGCACTAACCAATTCACATCATAGTATCGAATTCAGAAACACAGACAGAATTTACATGGATAAATTATTTGATGATGTAGCAAAAATAGGTATTAATCTAAAGACATCATTAAGAGAATTACCTAAAATAAATCTTCCCATTCAACCATCTAGATTATCCCTATCACACAATAGAATTAATCAAACTTCTATATATACCTTTATTAAAATCACAATCATGTAGATTAACTAAACCAATTTGATTTACAGAACCAGGTATAGAAAAACCAATAGCTATTACAGATCCTAAAATAAGAAATAAAGAGAATCAAGAACAAAATACATAACAAAATATAGGAAACGATATTAGCAATATTAAAATACAACTTAAAGAATTAACAAAACACATTAAAACTACTTTATGAGTGTCACTAAACAAATTACTCAAGTATTAGAAAAACAAGTACAAATTGAGAGCCAAATAGAAGAATTAAGACAAAAACAAATAATTTTAATACAATTAATGCAAACATTATTAACCGAAAACCATAAAACAGAAGAATTAACCACAATGATACAATAAATGGAACAAAAGTTAAATAAGATCCTTTCCGCAGTAAAAATGTTAGGAGGTCGTGGATTGGCTGTGAAAGTTGCAAAGCCATGAAATCACTCTCATATACCCTGGATAGGGTGTCCACCGAGCCATTATCTCGACCAGGTTTATACTTAATGTCGAAGTCATATCCCAACAACTTCGAAACCCAATGTTGCTGCTCAGGCGTCTGGATAACTTGAGTCATTAGAGAGCGTAATGGTTGGTGGTTTGTTTCAATGGTGAAGTGCGTTCCCAGTAGATATTGTCTCCATTATTTTATTGTCATGGTCACAACATACATCTCCTGGACATAAGCAGAAGCTGAAAGCATACGATGTGGTAGTTGTTTGCTATAATAGGCAACAAGACGACCTTCTTGGGTGAGCACAACACCCGCTCCTGTTCCTGACTCATCAGTCTGGACTACGAATTTCTTAGTGAAATCTGGTAGAGCAAGGACCGGATTTGTCATAAGAGCCTGCTTCAGAGCGTCAAATGCCTTGGTTACCTCTTGATCCCATAAAAAGGCGTCTTTTCGTAAAAGTTTGGTAAGTGGTGCAACAAGAGTGACATACTAGTGGACGAACTTGCGGTAATATCCTGCAAGCCCCAAAAAGTCACTCAATTTTTTGACAGTAGCTGGTAGTGGCCAATTTTGGATGGCTACAATTTTGCTGGCATCCATAGCAAGACCTTATGAGGAGATCACATGACCCAGGTAAATAAGTGATGAGCAAGCAAATTCACATTTAGAAAGTTTAACATAAAACTATTTGTCTTGTAAGCGATGTAGCACATAGGTCAAATGTTACAAGTGTAAGTCCTCAGTGGCACTGTAGATGAGAATATCATCAAAAAACATAAAGACAAATTGATGAAGGACAGGCTGGAAGAGGTTGTTCATTTCAGATTGGAAGGCTGAAGGAGCATTGGTAAGAATGAATGGAAGAACCACAAATTGATAGTGGCCATCATGAGTTCCAAATGCCATCTTGTGGAGCTCATCAGGATGGAGACGCAATTGGTGGTATCCAGCCCACAAATCAAGCTTTGAAAACACGATAGCAGCTCAAAGTTCATCAAACAATTCATCAGCAGTAGGAATGGAGTATCTATCTGGCACTGTGATGGTGTCTAAGGTACAGTAGTCAACACAGAACCGTCAGGTGCTATCCTTTTTCTTAACCAGTAAGACAGGTGATGAAAAAGGACTATTATTGGGTTTTATTATTCCCTCTTGCAGCATTTTATGAACTAACTTTTTGATTTCTGCTTTCTATATGTGAGGATATCTGTACGGACGAACATTCACTAGAGTAACCCCAAGTTGTAGAGGAATACGATGCTCCAATTCCCTGAAGGGTGGAAGGCCTTCCGGTTGCACAAACACCGAAGAAAATTGCTGCAACAAAGCTCGGAGCATTGGTAGTAGTGAATCAGAACAACCTTTACTGATACGAGCTGCAGAAATATCAATGGATGGACAGACAATCAATTGATACAGAGTCAAAATTGCATTCTTCCGGTGACTCCTTTGTATCTGGCCCAGAGAAATTGCTGACAAAGATGCTTGCTGAATATCGTGTAAGGTAATAGGTTGGCCCCCATATTCTAACTGCATCAATAGGTTATTGTAATCAAATAAAATAGGACTAATTGTGGCTAGCCATTCAACCCCGAGCACCACATCTGTACCAAATATTGTAAGTAGATAAAAATCAATCAGAAATAGATAGAGAGTAATTTGTAGAGGTGTTTGCAAACTAAGGCCAGCATAAGTCAAACATTCGCCATTGCCCATAGTAACATTTACAATGTTGGACTTCTGAATAGGTAATTTGAGAAAATGTGCAATCCTCTCCTGCATGAAATTATGAGTAGAACCACCGTCTACTAAAAAAATGACTGGTCTTCCTTCAATGATGCCTTGCAGGCGTAAGGTAGAAGGGACAGATTGTCTTTCTAATGCATGCAGAGAGATAGTTGGTACTTCAGTAGGTGGAGAAACATCGTCATCTATATCAGCCGAGTTAGAAGATTCTCCCAACTCCACCATTTCATACTCCTCTTGTTCATCAGCAATCAAACAGTGAAACTATGTTCGTTTGCATTAATGGTCGATGAAAAATTTATCATCACAATTAAAACAGAACCCTTTGGCTCGGCGAGCTTCCATTTTTGCCGTCGTTAATTTTTTTATTGACAGCTTTGATACTGTTGCAGGAGGAAGTGGTTTAGCAGGGGGAGGAGTAGGTAGTGCTAGATAAAGCTGATGGAAGGAATTTTGATTATGTGCTACTGGGGAAGCAAGAAGGCCTGGAACTTGTGGATAATAGAGCTTACTGGCTTCCAATTTATGTTCAATCATGCGTGTCATTCCTATAGCGTGAGCCATAGTATAAGGTTTGAGAATGTATATTTCTCGCTTTATTTCCTCTTTCAACCCTGAGACAAAGCAATTCAATAGACTTTCTGCATTTAATGCTATACTACGGTGAGATAGATTAGCAAACTCCTGCATATATGTATTCACAGAACCAGTTTGAGACAATTTGAGTAACATTGCTTCATGATTAATGAAAGGGGAAAGGCCGAATTGTATCTCTAGCTGCCGAACCAACTCAGTCCAATGAGGAATCTATTGAGTAGCTATCAACCAGTGGAATCACTGCAGGGCTTGGCCACTCATATAGAAAGAAGCAACAGAGAGCTTCTGATCTTCTGGAGTCCGATGATAATCAAAGAAATGTTGGATCTCAAAGACCCAACCAACAACATCTTCACCAGAAAATGATGGAATTTCAAGCTTAGGAATAGGAGCATGAGAATGATCAGAAGAGTCCCTAGGCAATGCTGATGGAGCAAAGGAACTACCTGCAAGGTTGGGTGGTAAAGGGGTGGTAACAATGCTGGCTGAGGTGAAAAGGCAACAACAGTAGACTGTTTCTCCATACGAGATAATGATTGATACATGGATTCAAGAGTTTTTTGAACCCATTCATTAGTTGCACTATTTTTTTAAATTTCTTCAGAATGTTGAAGCATTGTAGAAAAATATTGTTGGATTGTTGTTTGCATGTCTCGAAAATCTTTGGCTAAAGCATTAATAGTCTCCTCCAATGTGTTATACCGTGTTGTAGTACCTTCTGCCATCGGATAAAATTAAGCAGGAGGTAGTAAAAGACCAACGAGAGCACCAAAATGAAGGGGATAAGAATGAATTTATATGAGAAGAGAAATAGAGGAGATAAAGAAGAATTTGAAGAAGGGGAATTCTGATAAACTTTTACATACCGATATGGATATGCTTCTCTTTATTTATAATGCATCTGTTATAACAATATAGCTTAATTTGTTATAACATTCCTTTGATAGGTATAACAGTTTTTGTCCCTATTCACAGCTCATATTCAGCTAATTTAATAGACTTCATTCTAGAACATTTACTCCTTCTCTTCTCTTCCACAGCTGATTCTGCAATGTGGGCTTCTGCCTGGTCTTGGGTTGTGTCGTGGGCTGTACTTAGAATCTGGGTTGCATCAGTTACCGCCTTGTAGATACCCAAACTGGGCACTTTTTTCTATTGGCCACTGCCACCTAAAGTCCTGGTTGCTCCCTCATTATAATACCAATCTTGATTATCACTCCCTCTTGAATGAAATTGTGGTGCTCCTCGAATCTACCAATACCCATATCAACCACCCAGCTACTAATGCTTGCAATTGTTATTGGGATTTCAAGTGTGAGTGAGAATTTCATATTGGAAAGAGATGGAATTAGTGAGGGGCATATAAGTAGAAAGGACCTATAAACATAATGCCTTAAGGTTTTGAGTTGAAGTGTGGTATCAATGTCCATAAGTATGTTCCCGTACTATGCCCATGATGTAGATCTCCCATGAAAGTGGGCTCTCCAGAATCAACAATTACATCATTTAGTGATTTATGAATCCCACTTATAACATGTAACAAAATCTCCAGGTTGCCTACCACCTCTTCCTCCTAATCATTATATGAGTCTGACACTTTGAACCAAAAAATGCTCTTCCATTTATGTCCCATTGAGTAAGATTCATCGCATTTAAAACATAACCCTTTAGTCCTTCTTTTTGCCATCTCTGCCCTTGAAAGCCTTTTGAAAAATGAAGGTGGGGTGCTGCCTGAACTGTTGGCGGTTGTCCCTGCTAGTTCCCTCCTCCACTCACACCTTTAGTACTTCGATTCCTAATAGAGACAGCGTTTGTTGCAACTAATTTAGAGCTTGTCCACCTCGCCGAAAATTTAGAGTTGCTTTGTAATATACAATGTTGTTTCCTCTCTAAAGCCTGTGCCATATTCATCGCCTCCTAAATTACTAAGTTGTTACATCTCTACCTCAATCCAAAGGTTTTCCACTAGTCTTGTTGTAAATAAATTCACCGTGTGATGGGAGTTCAAGTCTATAGTCCTTGCTAACAAGGACTGAAACTGTTGTTGATATTCTTTTACAGTTCTTGTTAGCTTAAAATTTACCAACTATCGTAAAGGATTGTAGCTTATAGGTGGTTCGAACCTTACAAGACAATATAGTAGCTCCTCCCCCATCAAGTGGAAGGCTGCTAATACCACCTTTTTCTTTATCTTGGATTGTTTGATTCCTAAAAAATTGCTCACACCTCCTTAACTATATTAAGGGGTCTTTCGACTCATCATAGGCCGTAAATTCAAACTTGGAGTATGCGGTACCAACTGACCCCGACCTGCTCATTTGTTCTCCCCCTAAACAGTTTCGGTTCCCTTGGTTGCTACTACTAGAACCACCACCATTGTCCCTTCCTAAATCCTTCTCCAATCCGTAGACATAGCATGTGAGCCCCTCCATCTATTCTTCTAGTGCCTGCTGCGTCACGACCATAGTTTGTATAAAAGCCTCCAATTTATTGACTAGGCCTTTTGAGTCACTTATGATAAGTGGCTTTGATACCAAGTTGTTATGTACTCTAGCGTAAGATCTAGTCACAGGTCAAGACATGGGAAAAGCTACCTCCTTTTCCCTGACCATGTTCTCTCCTTTCTTTGAAGACCTATGCCGACACGAGGAAAAGAGATGTACTCGATAAAGTCCATACAGTTGCTGCTATTTTTTAATCTAGTGGCTGTATGTTTTCTTATAAAAGTTTGCTTGTCTCTTTATTAACCATAGCAACCTTTAAATAGGATTAAAGATAAATTAACAACCCTAATTAGGACTCCTAATTAAGTATAAAATCTAAAGTAAATTCCCAACAAAAATAGGAAATATAATTCGTAAAATCA
>JANQAP020036409.1:0-10054 GCA_026874005.2 Erythroxylum coriaceum | reverse complement strand
TGTCTCTAAAAATGTGTAAAAACATTATAATTTGAATATTTTAGTTAACTTCATTTATGAATGTGCTTTGTGAAATTACTTTTTGAATTAATGTTGAATTTGCCGGAAGTCTTCGCCACCAATTTATCGTTTTCCAATCAGCTCCGACTCCAGGACATTCCTAGCTCCGCCACTGACTGGATGTTTTAGGGTAATTTTACTCGTCTCAAAACAGACAGTACCAACACACAATGCAAACATATAATTAATAGTTGGTACCTTCACCATGTCTGAATTGGGAAGCTAACTACGAATGACATGAGGTATTTTTCCAAAAAGAAAAAGGTGCCTCGTTGACATCCATTTTGGCACCAGTAAGAAGCTTGTCGTCGACCCATCGTGGATTGGCAAGAGTGCAAGAAGCTGGTGACGCAGAAATTTCGCCCAACTCATGAAGGTACCCAGTGCCAACGATTGTTGGCGGTAAAGCAGGTCGGCACGGTGGTGGAATACATTGGAAAATTTCTTGAACTCGCTGCCCCTCTTCCGAAATTACCCGATGCAGTCTTGGAGAGTACATACATGAATGGGTTAGTTGAGGAGATTCGGCTGGAAGTGCAGATTCTCAAACCTAGGAATTTGGCTGAGATGATGGAATTATCCCAACAAGTGGAGGAGAAATTTCGACGTATGAACGAACTACGCTGGAACCGATGGGGAGCAGGCTCGAAGTGGGGCTCAATGGGGCCACGAGTGGAACACATACGGGGGGAGAGAAAGAAGGAAGAAATAGGAACCCATGGAAGTCAACTTGCTACTTCTACGAGACCCAAAAATCCAGACAGCAATAGGATCCCTAATTTGGGGAATTTTCGAAGGCTGACGGTGAGTGAGTTACAAGATAAGAAGGCTAAGGGGCTTTGCTTCAGATGTGATGAGAAATTCAGTCCGGGTCATCAATGTAAAAAAATAGAACTTCAGGTGTTGGCTGCCATGGATGAAGAAACTGAACTTGAGAAGGAGTTGGAGGAAGAAGCAGAGGAGGAAGAATTACAACCAGTGGAGTTGGCTGCAGGGTCTGTATTGGGATTCACTTTTCCTAAGACTATGAAAGTGAAGGGGATCGTAGGTGGGAGAGAAGTAATCATATTGATTGACAGTGGAGCTTCGCACAATTTTATTGCGTGGGAATTGGTGAGACTGTTGAATTGTGAATTAGAAGGAACTACACGGTATGTTATAGCCCTGGGAAATGGGCAGCAGATTAGAGGAGAAGGAATTTGCAAGGGGATAGTGGTTTCAGTGCAAGGATTGCAGGTAACCGAAGAATATTTACCGATGGAGTTGGGCAGCTGTGATGTGATACTAGGCATTAAGTGGTTACAAACATTAGGCAAGGTGCTCACAGATTGGGGTAAAATGACAATGGAGATTAAACAAGGGGATCGGACCCTCACAATTATAGGAGATTCGACCCTTGCAAAAACACCGATTAGCTTGAAAAATTTGGTGCATACCACCACGGATGAAGACTTGGTGTATCTATTACAGATGGGGTTTGCAGAAGGAAAAGAGCTGAAGGGTGTCACCCCAGTGCATGAGGAGCTGAAAATGATTTTGGAGGAATTCCGAGCAGTTTTTGACGTGCCTCATCAATTGCCTCCCGAAAGAGCTAAGCACCATGCCATTGTACTCCAAGGAGGGGCTAATCCGGTCACGGTGAGACCCTATAAATACCTCCAGTTTCAAAAGAATGAGATTGAGAAGCTAGTGAAAGAGATGTTGGATTCCAGGATAATTCAACCAAGCATGAGTCCTTATGCGAGCCCGGTGTTGTTGGTTAAAAAGAAAGATGCGGGGTGGCGTTTTTGTGTGGACTACCGTGCTCTGAATAAAGTGACAGTCGTCGACAAATTTCCAATCCCTATCATAGACGAGCTACTTGATGAATTGAAGGGTGCCACTATTTTTTCGAAGATTGATTTAAAGGCGGGGTATCACCAAATCCGTATGAGGCCCGAAGACATTGAGAAGACAACATTTAGAACTCATGAAGGGCATTACGAATTCCTCGTCATGCCTTTCGGATTGACTAACGCACCAGCCACGTTTCAGTCTCTCATGAACCAGGTTTTTAAGCCTTACCTTCTTAAGTTTGTGTTGGTATTTTTCGATGATATCTTGGTTTACAGTGCCAGCTATGAAGAGCATGTTTGTCAGTTGCAGGCAGTCTTAACTGTGCTCCAATCCCAGCAATTGTATGCGAATTGGAAGAAATGCATTTTTGGGCAAGAAACCTTAAAATACTTGGGGCATATCATATCACGAGATGGGGTGGCAGCCGACATTACAAAAATCCAGGTTATGGTGAATTGGCCAAGACCGATGAATGTAAGGGAGTTGTGGAGCTTTTTGGGTTTGACAGGATACTATAGAAAATTTGTGAAGAATTATGGACAAATTTCCTAGCCGTTGACACAATTGTTAAAGAAAGAAGGTTTTAAATGGACTGAGGAGAGTGAAGCTTCTTTTCAACAGCTCAAGCAAGCCATGATTTCAGCCCCAGTATTAACCTTACCAGATTTCACTAAACCCTTCATCATGGAGACCGACGCATCAGCCAATGCTATAGGAGCGGTTCTAATGCAAGAGAATCGACCTATTGCCTACTACAGCCAGGTTTTGCCCACATCCAACTGGCATAAATCAGCCTATGAGCGGGAATTGTTGGCTATTGTCCTAGCAGTAAAGAAATGGGGATATACCTTTTGGGCCATCAATTTATCATTCGAACCGACCAGCAACCACTTAAGTTCTTGCTGGAGCAGCGAGAAGTCCACCCGGATTATCAAAAATGGCTGTCCAAGTTGTTGGGATATACTTTCAGCATTGAGTATAAGGCGGGAAGGGAAAATAGAGTGGCTGATGCGTTGTCAAGAATACCTCCTCAAGCAGAAGTTATGGCAATGGTAGCACTACGGGCTTTGGATATGGAGCAAATGATCAAAGAGATTGAGGCGGATCCCAAATTGTCTAAATTAAAGCAAGAGCTTCTGGAAGATGGGGGGTCACATCCTCCTTATACCTTAATCCAGGACTGATTATTTTACAAAGATCGGTTAGTACTTCCGAGAACAACTACATTCATACCAACCATGATCACGGACAGCCACGAAAGTAACGTTGGAGGGCATGGAGGTGCTTTAAAAACCTACAAAAGGTTAGCAAATGAACTCTTTTGGGATGGGATGAAAAGTGACATTTACAGGTTTGTGGCTGAATGCGTTGTGTGTCAACAGAATAAGTACTTATCACTTTCCCCGGCTGGACTTCTGCAGCCCTTGCCAGTGCCACAGCAGGTTTGGGAAGAGGTTTCTATGGATTTCATAGAAGGGCTGCCTAAATCCAAGGGGTTTTTGGCCATACTAGTAGTGGTGGACCGACTCAGCAAATATGCACATTTCCTTCCTCTCAAACATCCCTATACAGCCCAATCGGTGGCCTATATTTTTGTGCAGGAGGTGGTAAGGTTGCATGGATTCCCTAACTCAATAGTATCCGATAGAGATAAAATATTCTTGAGTAAATTCTGGAAGGAAATGTTTAAGTTACAAGGTACACAACTGCGATTCAGTTCGGCCTACCATCCCCAAACGGATGGGCAGACCGAGTTTGTCAATCGGTGTCTCGAGACCTATTTACGGTGTTTTACTAGCAAGCAACCTCAACAGTGGGCACGTTGGGTGGGATGGGCTGAATACTGCTACAACACATCCTTCCATTCCACCTTGGGCACTACACAGTTCAAGGTCCTTTATGGAAGAGATCCTCCCACTCTTACCAGGTACGACTTCAGTCATCTACTGTAGATACCATTGATGCATTGCTGCAGGATAGGGACCAGAAATTATCTGAGCTGCGCCACCACTTGATGTTAGCTCAACAGCGGATGAAATTGACAGCAGATGGGAAAAGAAGAGAAGTGGAGTTTCAGGTGGGGGATAGGGTCTTTATCAAGTTAGCTCCATATCGCCAGCAATCGGTGGAACCTAGGAGTAATACCAAGTTGGCTCCGCGATATTTTGGTCCATTTGAGATTCTCCAACGTGTTGGACCAGTGGCTTATAAGTTGAGGTTGCCCCCAACAGCCAAAATTCATTCTGTTTTCCATGTTTCGCAGCTTAGGAAAGCCTTAGGAATTAATGATTCAATCGTGAGTATGCCAGATCATTTACTCACACCTGAAGTTCATTCAGCTCATCCTGCTGCACTATTGGCCATCCGAAACATGGGTTCTAGTCCAGATTTGGAGGTGCTTATTCAGTGGAAGGGCCACTCGGTGGCTGAGGCTACATGGGAGTTATTTGACGATATGAAGGTCAGATTTCCAGACTTTCACCTTGAGGACAAGGTGAAGCTGATGGAGGGGAGTAATGATAGACCCAAGGTAACCCGATTCTATGTTAGGAAAAAGAAGCAGAGGGCAGAGGAGTAATAGGCAGAGGAGTATGGTATTATGCTAGTCGGGTAGTTAGCTAATAGTACTGACAACCAATCATCAAGTTGTCAGTTAACAGAATCTGTTAGTAACCACAGATTCTCAATACAAATAACAGAGAGGAAGGAGGAGAGAGGTAGAAAAGAAAATGACATGTGTATGAGCCCCATGTAGAGAGTTAGCTACACCCCAAGCTAGAGGTACTGGACCTCGAAAACCAGATTATCTTTGTATTCATTTACAGAAATCAATAGCAAATACATATTTTACCCTACTTGTTTTTCTGGAACCTATCAGATTGTTCTAAATTATATTGTGAGAACTGCATTTTTTTTAAAAGTAATTAAGGAAATTTCATTAACTATGCACAAAAGTATACATCAAATACAACCTCAAAGTACCATTAGAGGTAAATGCAAAAGTGTAACTAATACAAGTGCATTAAAGCTAGTATCTCTAATTGAATTAGTTATCCCTTGCATTGTTTAGCAGCAACATAGAAGTCCAAGCTAAAGCTAAAGGTCATATTCTCAACTTCCTAAGGAGAGCTTGGGGTGTAGCATAAGAGATATCTCTAGTTCATATCCATTTGCCAAAGCAGGCGGTTGAAGTTTGGCCAAGAGTTTGTTTAAGCTACCTGTGGTATCCAACACGCCTTACCAAACATTATGCTATTTCTTTCCCTCCATATATGATGAACCAACATTCCACAGTCAATTCTGGATAACTCCTATTAGCCTTGTTCTTCATTCTGAGACTTGAAGCCCACTCAATTATTCTTGGCCATTCCATGTTTGTATAATAAAGATTGAATATCCCCAACGATCTATTCGACAACACTTGAGAGAGGGAGCATTCAAAGAATAAATGCATATGACTCTCTTAAGATCCACTACATAATACAATCCATGTAGTTGATTTTGAACTTGATTTTGTCTCTTTAACCGAGTCTTTGTGATGCAGCTAGCTAAACCAGGAATGAGAGGGGATGGAGCAAGATTGGAATCCCAAACTAAATCAAAGTAGTGTACTTAGATTGTTCCAATAGCAACCTCCTACATGATTGAGTAGTGAACTTTGAGCTCTTTTCTTAAGTTAAGAGGATGCAATTAGGTGCATTTGAGCTAGAAGAGCATTCGGGCAGACTTTGCAGGATTTCCTAGAGGCCACGAGATGAATGATAAGGCCAATGCTAGACTCCATTCTCAATGAGGTCGCTGACCTTGGTTGTGGAAGGGTCAATAACCTTCAGAGAAGTGAAATCCCTGAGCTTATAAAGTGGCCCTAGAGGATGCCAGTTGTCAAACCAAAACTATGTAGCACTGTTGATGCCTATTTTGTGCTTGATATAAGCTTGCTTGAAGCTTCTTGTTCGTAGGATTTCTTGGAAAGTGAAGGAGTGAACATATTTTACTTCTAAAAGTATTTGGGTGCATGACTTATGCCCACATAAATAGTAAAGGAATATCAAAACTTGAACCAATGGCTGAAAAGTGTATTTTTATTGATTATGTACCAAACAAAAAGGGATAAGAGTGTTTTAATCCAAAAACTTAAAAAAAACAATTGTCTTTATGGGTGTCATATTCCTGAAACATCAACCTTTTCTTCGCCACGTTCCACTTTAAGGGGAGAACATAGGAAAAGAAAGTTTTTGGGATATAAATACTATTATGTTGCCATATAAATACTATTATGTTGCCTAAAACTATTGATGTGGAAGAGCTTGAAGTCTATAGAAGAAATAAAAGAAGAAAAAATAGTCGATTGCAAGCGTTAATTTGGTGGGATGGAGGATAGAAATTGAGTTAATAGCAAAGACAACAAGGATTGAAATTTCGATTATGTTAGGATTTTCTTAGATAGGAAGTAGTAGTAACATAATTATGTTATTCTGGTCTTAGATATGATGCCCCAGTTGTTTAGGACTTAAACCTATATAATTTTATTAGAATAAGATTTAAATTTGATAGGAACATTTTCCTACTAGAATAAGGATTTTAATAACTTATCTATAAAAATGTTACTCAGCCCTTCAAGAAGAAGAGATATTGAATTTTTTTCAACAAACTTGAGTTTTTAAATAAGAAGTGTGATTCTTAGACTCTAGGAGTGATTATTAGTTTCGTACGCTCCATTGTTTGTGTTTTTCATTAAATTCCAATAATTTTAATCTAAAGTTTCAGTAACCCAAAATCCTAAATTCTAGCCATATCAAATAGAAATTCCAATCATATTAAATCCTAAAATCCTAGCCCAAATTTCCAACAAACAAATCATAAAAGCTCAATTATACCAAATTTGAAATTTCAACATTCCAAGATGAAATCTAGACCTGAAACTTAATATTCTAGCAACCTAACATCAACCATATTTCTTAATTTTGTGAGTTTTTAGCTACTAGGTAATCCTTCTATTTGTCCAACATTAATGTAATATTAGAGCTTTAGTTTACAATGACAACACATTGGAAAGGGCATATAAAAGAATATTCAACGACTAAGAGCAAGATGAAATACTTCTAAGAATTATGCAAAAATTGGATATCGAAGGTCCTCGATCACAAGGTGCTCTAAAAACTTACATGTAACAACTCCTATAAGGAAGTATATTGGACAAGTTTTGGAGAGACTAGACAACCTTAACATGCATTCCCAAAACTTCCACAAGAAAAAATTATGCAAACCAACAACCTATATTTGATGCTAAACATGAAGACGGTAGTAATAAGCAAGATGAAGGGATTGATATTAATCAACAACATGCAGTGCAAGAGAAAATCTTTATTGAAAAAACAAATTATGATTTTGATTCCTCAAATTTCACAAGCACTACCTTAGAGAAAGTGTTATCGGTAGTGAAATTATTGAGACTTCTCCTTCAACTGATCAATTAGAATCTTCAAGCCTACATATACAAGGTGCTCAGATATTTGATGACATAGAGAGTTTGAAAATGGAAGATGATCATGATATGTAGAGTTTGACAGTGGGAGATGATCAAAGCGTTAAAGATGATGAAAAACAAAACCAAGTGGATTCTTTGACAAGTCCTAAAGTTGAAACAACTGAACATCAAGTTGAAACTCTTAAACAACAATGGATATGGCCATTCCATAACCATAGAAGTGCTAGCCACATAATGGAAGAATTGCCTAGATGCCAGGACGAAAAACAAGATGAAATTCAGTGGCTAGCCGATAGATCAAGGCAATTCAGCACCAAAGCATGCAAAATACTTTTGCAGACTTCGTAGAACAGAAGGCTGGAGTGGACAGAGCTAGTATGGGATAGTGACATCCATCCAGCTCATTCATTTATCTTACGGATGAAAGTCAATGGAGAGTTGCTTACGAGGGATAGGATCAAGTTCTCCATAAGCACATTGCACTATGAGTTCTGTAGTACATAAATGGAAAATTTGGAGCATCTTATGATTAGATGCAGATATATCAGGAAAGTACGGGAGCGGATGCAGATTATTCTCAACTTGGACAGACCAGTGGACTCTTGGAGTGAAATTATTACTTAGTTGGGGAACCATAGAGTGCATAATGCAGCTGATTTTAAAGCAATTAAGTTAGGCAACTTTGGTGTACTATGTCTGGAAAGAGCATAATTGTAAAATTTTTAGACAACAAAGCGGAAGTGTTGAAATGGTTTTTCAGGACATTTTCCTGCATTGCAAATTGGCCATGTTTGTAAGAGGAATAGTTCTAAATCTGTCAAGTAGTATGAAGAGACGATGGGGATTGGAGTAATACTGGTTTATGTGTTCTCAAAAGTACCCCTTAGATAACAAGATTTAGACGATTAATAGGAACCACAACTCTTTATAATCTAGACTTTTTGGATTGTCCTTGACCTTTTGTATTCTAGCTGTAATTATCTTTAATCAATGAAATCTTTAATTTTCAAGAAAAAAAACTCTTAAACATCAAGCTGGAATATTTGAACAGGAGGTTGAAACACTTCAAAAAATGGTTGAAAACCTTGAACATTAGAACAACAGATTGAAATAGTAGGGCAGCAGGTGATGAAGATTATGTTGGCTCAAAACTTGATGGTATTTTTAGTGAAGATTATGTTGCAGTATGTGATGATGGAGAAGTAGATATGTATGAAGATACGAAATTAAAAAGAAAAGAACACATATGAATAAACGAGAAGTTATTAGTGCACTTGCAATGTCAAAATTTAGTAATGACAAAAAGTTAATGGATTTAACTATAAGAAGCAACAATGTGTATGTTCTTCATGCCTATTTGGTAGAGATGCCATGTGGTTTTGTTACAAAATCATGTGCAAATATAATAGTCAAGACTTATGATACTCTCCACACTATTAAAATATTCTTCAAAGAGGTGGTATGTTTCCATGGATCTCTGATCGTGATATGAAGCTTATGCGTTATTTTTGGACCCCAAATCGATGGACAAACAGAGGTGGTGAATAGAAATTTGTGAGACTTATTAAGATGTTTGGTTGTAGACAATATGAATAATTGGGACTTAATTCTTTCTATGACAGAATTTGCATATAACAGTTCTATACTAGTAAGAGTCCTTTTAAGATAGTTTCAGGAGTTCAACCAAGGAAGCTTATTGATCTAGTTCCTTTACCGCAAATAATACGAGTTAGCTGAAAGTTTTGCATTATACATGAGGGACATTTTTGATGAAATATGATGAGAGATAACAACTAGCAACTTGTCTTATAAAGAATATGTTGATCAACAACCTCAATTGATGGAATTAAATGAAGGGGATATGGTTATGGTTAGGATTCGTCCAAAGCGTTTTAGAAAAATAAAAGATTGACAATTTTCATTCAGAGAGTGTTGGACCTTACAAAATCTGCAAGAAGATATTGCTAATGCTTATGGCTTGGAATTATCAGGAGACATGAGAATCGGTCCAATATTTAATGTTGCAGACTTAACTATTTATCACAGACATGATGATATGCAATCCCTTATTGCAACTCTGAGGATTCCAGCCACTCCTCATCTTGATGAACAAATTGTAGCCGTAAGAGATGAAGGATATTGACAATTTCTTATCAAGTGAAAAGGAAGACTAATTTTTATCAGTATCTGGATTTTAAAATTTGAATTTCAGAAGTTGAATCCAAATTTATATGATCAATATTTGTTATATTCTACGTGGAGGACAACTTCAAACAAGTCGGGGAGAGTTGATGCAAATGAGCTTAAAATCTATAGAAAAAATAAAAAAGGAAAAATTAGTCATCTATAAGTCTTAATTTGATGAGGTGGAGGGTGAATTGAGTTTGTAATGAAGATAACAAAAGCTGAAAATTAGATTATGTTAGGATTCGTTATTAGACAAGGAGTAGTAGTAAAATAATTATGTTATTCTAGTCTTAGATATGTTACCCTAGTTGTTTATGACTTAAACTTATAGAATTTTTATTAGAATAGGATTTAAATTTGATAGGACCCCCTTTGCTACTAGAATAAGGTTCTATGAAATTCTTTATAAATGTTTACTCAATCCTTCAATAAGAAGACATCTTGAATTTTTTTTCCTACAAATTTGAGTTTTCAACTAGAAGA
>JANQAP020036353.1:0-10057 GCA_026874005.2 Erythroxylum coriaceum | reverse complement strand
AGGGGCATTTTCTAAACGCCCATGGGCCACTCAAAATTACCATTTTACCCTTCCCATCGGTGATGGGATGTTACAGAAGGCGTATCAACGGGCTATTTTTTCAGCCCAACTAAATGTTGTTCCTACCTACGGTGCCTAGTGATTGTGCCAACAGGTTATTTTTCTCATGGAATGTCCACCACGGACTGTTGGACTGTTTTTCCCACTGAAGGTGCTTAGCGACTATGCTAATGGGCTATTTTGCCTACCGAAGGTGTGCCAATGGGCTATTTTACCTATTGAAGGTGTGTCAACAGGCTGTTTTGCCTACTGAAGGTGTGCCTACGGACTATTTTTCCCACCTAAGGTGCCTAGAGACCTTGCCAACGGGCTATTTTGGCCATCAAAAGTGTGCAACAGGCTGTTTTTCCCACCGAATGTGCCCCACGGACTATTTTTACCACCGAAAGTAGCTAACGACTTTGCCAATAGGCTGTTTTACTCACTGAAGATGCATCAACGGGTTTCTCACTAGAGGGGTGCCAACAGGCTATTTTCCTACCAAAGGTGTGACAACGTGTTGTTTTTCCCATTGAATGTTCCCAACGGATAGTTTTTCGCACCTAAGGTGCCTAGTGACAGTGCCAACGGGCTATTTTACACACCAATGGTGCCTGTCGATCGTGCAAACATGTTGTTTTTCCTAGCAAAGATGTGCCAATGGGCTGGTTTTCCCACCGAGGGTGCCTAGCGATTGTGCCAACGTGTTGCTTTTCCCATCAAAGGTGTGCCAACGGGCAGTTTTTCAGCCAAAGGACTGTGAACGTGCTGTTTTTCCCACCAAAGCTGTGCCAACAGGTTGTTTTGCCTACCGAAGGTGTCCCAATGGGTCTTTCTTCTCACTAAAGGTGCCCAACGGATTGTTTTTCCCACCTAAGGTGCCTAGCGATCGTGGCAACGAGCTGTTTTATAGACTGAAAGTGCACCAATGGGTTGTTTTTCTCGCCGCAACAGCCCCACGGACTATTTTTGTCCATTGAAGGCACCTAGCAACTTCGCCAATGGGCTGTTTTGCCCACCGAAGGTGTGCCAACGAGTTGTTTTGCTTATCAAAGGTGTGCCAATAGGCTGTTTTTCCTCTGAATGCGCCCAACAGACTGTTTTTGCCACTTAATATGCATAACGACCTTGCTAACTAGCTGTTTTGGCCACCAAACGTACACCAACGGGTTGTTTTTCCATCGAAAGAACCTAGCAACTTTGCCACAGACTATTTCTCCTACCAAATGTCTGCCAACAGATTATTTTTCCCGTCGAATGTCTACCATGGCATGTTTTTCCCACCGAAGGTGCGTAATGATTGTGCCAACAGCTTATTTTACCCACCGAAGGTATGCCAGCAGGCTATTTTGTGGACCAAAGGTATACTAGCAGGCTATTTTGCCTATCGAAGGTGTGCCAACAAGTTGTTTTACCCACCTAGGGTGCCTAGCGACCATGCCAATGGCTATTTTTGTTGCCAAATGTGAGCTAATAAGCTGTTTTTCCTACCGAAGGTGGCCCACGAACTGTTTTTCCCAACGAAGGTAGCTAGCAACTTTGCCAACAAGCTGTTTTGCCCATCGAAGGTGTGCCAAAAGACTGTGGTTCCCACCGAAGGTGTGCCAATAGGTTGTTTTTACCACTGAAGGTGCGCCAACGTGTTGTTTTCCTATCGACGGTGCCCAACAGACTGTTTTTCCCACCAAAGGTGCCTTGTGACCGTGACACTTGACTATTTTGCCAATTTGAAGGTGTGCCAATGGGCTATGTTTCCCACTATTGGTACACAACAGGCTATTTTTCACATCAAAGGTGCCTATAGACCGTGCCAACGTGTTGTTTTTCCCATTGAAGGTGTGCCAATGGGCTGTTTTTCCCACTGAAGGTGCCCAGCAATGATGCCAACATGCCAACGTGCTATTTTTCCCATCAAAGGTGTGCCAACAAGTTGTTTTTCAACCAAAGTTGTGCCAACATGTTGTTTTTCCCATCGAAGGTGTGCCAACGGGAAGTTTTTCCCACCAAAGGAGCCTAGTGACCATGCCAATGTGCTATTTTACTAACCCAAGATGCCTATCGACTATGCCAACGTGTTGTTTTTCCCACCGAAGGTGTGTCAGTGAGTTATTTTTCCCACCAAAGGTGCCTAGCAACCGTACCAATGAGTTGTTTTGCCCATTGAAGGTGTGCCAGTGAGCTATATTTCCTACCAAAGATGCCCAACTGACCATTTTTCCCGTTAAAGTTGCTTAGCGATCATGTCAACGAGTTGTTTTGCACACCGAAGATGTGCCAACAGGTTGTTTTCCCACCAAAGGTGTGCCAACGGACCCTTTTTCCTACTAAAGATGTGCTAACGAGTGACTTTTCCCACCAAAGATGCCTAGCGATTGTGCCAACAGGCTATATTGCCCACTAGAGGCATGCCAATTGGCTGTTTTGCCTACCAAAGGTGTACTAACAGGCTGTTTTTCCCACATAAGGTGCCCAACGGATTGTTTTTCCCTCCTAGGGTGCCTAGCAACCGTGTGAAAGAGTTGTTTTGTCGACCAAAAGTGTACCGACGAGCTGTTTTTCCCATCGAAGGCACCCCATGGATAGTTTTTCCCATCAAAGGAACCTAGCGACTTTGCCAGTGGGTGGTTTTGCCATCCAAAGGTGTGCCAATGGGCTATTTTTTCATTGAAGGTGCCCAGCAGACTATTTTACCACCGAAGGTGCCTAGCGACCGTGTCAACAACCTATTTTCCCACTGAAGCTACCCCACGAACTGTTTTTTCCACCGAAACCACATAGCAACTTTTCCAATGGACTGCTTTGCCCACCGAAAGTGTGCCAATGGGCTATTTTTCCCACCAAAGGTGTCCAATGGGCTATTTTTGCCCATCGAAGGTGCCTAGCGATTATACCAACGAGCTGTTTTGCCTCCCAAAGGTGTGCCAATGGGATGTTTTCCCACCAAATGTTCGGCACGGACGGCTTCCAACAAGCTGTTTTGCCTACCGAAGGTGCCTCATGAACTATTTTTCCTATTTAAGGCAGCTAACGACTTTTCCAACGGGCTATTTTTCTAATGAATGCGCCCAACAAACTATTTTTGCCACCTAATGTGCCAAGTGACCATGCCAATGAGCTATTTTGGCCTCCGAATGGGCACTAATGTGCTATTTTTCCCACAAAGATGCAAACCATATTAACAGGCTATTTTTCCAACCGAATCTCTGCCATGGCATGTTCTTCCCACCAAAGGTTCCAACGGTTTTGCCTGCCAAAGGTGTGCCAACGAGCTATTTTTCCCACCTAAGATGCCTACTGACCATGTCAATGGGCTATTTTGGCTGTCAAAAGTGTGCCAACGTGTTGTTTTTCCCATCAAATGTGCCCAACGGACGGTTTTTCCCACCTAAGGTGCCTAGCGACCATGGCAACGGGCTATTTTATACGTCAAAGGTGCCTGTTAATCATGCTAACATGTTGTTTTTCCCACCAAAGATGTGCCAATATGCTAGTTTTCCCACCGAGGGTGCCTAGTGATTATGCGAACGTGCTGCTTTTCCCATCAAAGGTGTGCCAAAGGTCAGTTTTTCCCACCGAAGGACTATGAACGTGCTGTTTTTCCCACCAAAGATGTGTCAATAGGCTATTTTGCCTACAGAAGGTGTCCCATTAGGTTGTTTTTCCCACCAAAGGTGCCCAACAGATTATTTTTCCCATCTAAGGTGGCTAGTGACCATGCCAACGGGCTATTTTGTAGACCGAAAGTGCACCAACAGGTTGTTTTTCCCATCGAAACAGCCCTACTGACTGTTTTTCCCATCGAAGGCACTTAGCTACTTTGCCAAAGGGCTGTTTTGCCCACCGAAGGTGTGTCAATGGGCTATTTCTCCACTGAATGTGCCCAACTGACTATTTTTGTCACCTAATGTGCATAGCGACCGTGCCAACGAGCTATTATGACCACCGAATTTGCGCTAACGAGCTATTTTCCCACCGAAAGCACCTAGCGACTTTGCCACAGACTATTTTTCCCACCGAATGTCTACCAACAGACTATTTTTCCCATAGAATGTCTGCCACAGCATATTTTTCCCATCGAAGGTGCCTAACGACTGCCAACTGGCTATTTTGCCCATTGAAGGTATGCGAAATGGCTATTTTGCAGACCAAAGGTCTACCAACAGGGTGTTTTGCCTACCGAAGGTGTGCCAACGGGTTGTTTTACCCACCTAAGGTGCACCAACAGGTTGTTTTACCCACCTAAGGTGCTTAGTGACTATGATAATGACCTATTTTGGCTGCCGAATGTGTGCTAACTGGTTGTTTTTCCCACTGAAGGTGCCCCATTGATTGTTTTTCTGACCAAAGGCAGCTAACGACTTTGCCAGCGGGTCGTTTTGTCCACCAAAGTTATGCCACCGCACTGTTGTTCCCACCGAAGGTGTGCCAACAGGCTATTTTTCCTACCGAAGGTGCGTCAACATGTTATTTTCCCACCAAAGGTGCCCAACGGACAGTTTTTCCCACCGAAGGTGCCTAATGACTGTGACAACTGACTATTTTACCCACCGAAGCTGTGCCAACGGACTATGTTTCCCACCGATGGTGCGCAACGAGCTATTTATCACACCAAAGGTGCCTACTGATCGTGCCAATGTGCTGTTTTTCCCATCAAAGGTGTGCCAATTGGTTGTTTTTCCCACTGAAGATGCCCAGCAACAATGCCAGCATGCCAACGTATTGTTTTACCCATCAAAGGTGTGCCAATGGGTCGTTTTTCCCACCAAAGGTTTGCCAACGTGTTGTTTTTCCCACCAAAGGTGTTCGAATGGGTAGTTTTTCCCACCTAAGTTGCCTAGTGACCATGCCAACGTGCTATTTTGCCGACAGAAGATACCTATCGTCCATGCCAACAGGTTGTTTTTCCCACCGAAGGTGTGCCAATAGGTTATTTTTCCCACCGAAGGTGCCTAGCAACCGTGCCAATGAGCTGTTTTGCCCTTCGAAGGTGTGCCAATGAGCTAGGTTTCCCACCAAAGGTGCCCAACGGGCTATTTTCCCATCAAAGTGGCTTAGCGATAGTGCTAACGAGATGTTTTGCGAACCAAAGATGTGCCAACGATCTATTTCTCACACCAAAGGTATGCCAACGGCTCTCTTGCCTACCAAAGATGTGCCAACGAGTTGCTTTTCCCACCGAAGATGCCTAGTGACTTTGTCAATGGGTTGTACTGCCCACTGGAGGTGTTCCAACGGGTTGTTTTGCCTAACAAAGGTGTGCCAATGAGCTATTTTCCCCACCGAAGGTGCCCAACAGAATGTTTTTCCCACCTAAGGTGCCTAACAACCATGCCAACGAGCTATTTTGGCCACCAAAAGTGCACCAACGGGCTATTTTTCCCATCGAAGACGCCCCACGGAGAGTTTTTCCATGGAAGGAACCTAGTGACTTTGCTAGTGGGTTGTTTTGCCATCCGAAGGTCTGCCAGCTTGCTGTTTTTCCACCGAAGGTGCCCAACTGACTATTTCACCACCTAAGGTGCCTAACGACCATGTCAACGACCTATTTTTCCCACCTAAGCTGCCCGACAAATTGTTTTTCCTACTGAAAGCACCTAGCAACTTTTCCAACGGACTGTTTTGCCCACCGAAGATGAGCCAACAGGCTATGTTTCCCACTGAAGGTGTCCAACGAGCTATTTTGTCCGTCAAAGGTGCCTAACGACTGTACCAACGGGCCATTTTGCCTCCCGAAGGTGTGCCAACGGGCTGTTTTGTTCACCACGGACTATTTTTCCCATCGAAGGCACCTGACGACTTTGCCAACGGGGTGTTTTGCCTACCGAAGGTGTGCTAATGAGTTGTTTTATGTACCAAAAGTGTGCCAACGGATTGTTTTTCCATCGAAGGTGCCTAATGGACTGTTTTTGCCACCTAAGGTGCCTAGCAACTGTGCCAACAACTTATTTTGGTTATTGAATGTGTGTCGACTGTCTGTTTTTCTCACTAAAGATGCCCCACAAACTGTTTTTCCCACCGAAAGCACCTATCAACCTTGCCAATGTGTTGTTTTGCCCACAGAAGGAGTGCCAACAGGTTGTGTTTCTCACCGAAGGTGCCCATTGGGCTATTTTGACCATTAAAGGTGCCTAGTGACCGTTCCAACAGGTTGGTTTGCCCACCGAAGATGTGCTAGTGGGCTGTTTTGCCTCCTGAATGTGTGGCAAGGGCTGTTTTTCCCGCCAAAGGTACCCAACTGACTATTTTTGCCACCTAAGGTGCCTAGTGATCATGCAAACGGACTATTTTTCCCATCAAACATCTGCCATAGACTGTGTTCCCACCAAAGGTGCCTAGTGACCATGCCAACGGGTTGTTTTGCCCACTAAAATTGTGCCAACAGGCTGTTTTACCTACCGAAGGTGTGCCAATTAACTATTTTGCCAACCGAAGGTATGCCAACGGGTTGTTGTTCCCACCATTCCAATGTGCAATTTTGGCCATCGAATGTGCGCCAGTGGGCTGTTTTTTCCAATGAAGACGCCCCATGGACTATTTTTACCACTAAAAGCAGCTAATGACTTTGCCAACGGACCATTTTACCCTACGACGGTGTGCCAACAGGTTATGTTTCCCATTGAAGGTGCGCCAATAGGCTGTTTTTCTCACTAAAGGTGCGCTAATGTGTTTTTTTCCCACTAAAGCTGCCCAACGGACTATTTTTCTCACCTAAGGTGCCTAGCAACCATGCCAATAGGCTATTTTGCCCACCAATGGTGCCTACTGATCGTGCCAACGTGCTGTTTTTCCCACCGAAGGTGCCTAGTGATCATGCAAACATGCCAACATGCTGCTTTTCTCATCGAAGGTGTGCAAATAGATAGTTTTTCCCACCAAAGGATTGCCATCATGCTATTTTTCCCACAAAAGGTGCCTAATAACCATGTCAACAGGCTATTTTGCCCACCAAAAATATGCCAACGGGCTATGTTTCCGATCAAACAACCCCAACTGGTTGTCTTTCACACCAAAGGTGCCTAGTGACTGTGCCATCAGGCTATTTTGCCCATCGAAGGTGTGACAACTGGCTATGTTTCCTACAAAGGATGCCCAATGAGCAGTTTTTTCGACCAAAGGTGCTTAGAGATCATGCCAATGAGTTGTTGTGCCAACGGACAGCTTTGCCCACCAAAGATGTGCCAATGGGCTCTTTTTCCTACCAAAGATGTGGTAATGAGATGTTTTTCCCACCGAAGATGCCTAGCAACCATGCCAACGGACTTTATTGCCTACCAAATGTGTGCCATCGGGCTATTTTACAGCCTAACAGACTTTTTTCCCACCTTAAATTCCTAGCAACCATGCCAACGGGCTATTTTGACCACTGAATGTGTACCAACGGGCTATTTTTCCCACCGACGCTACCCCACTGATAGTTTTTCCCATCGAAGGAACCTAACAATTTTGCCAGCGTGCTATTTTACCATCCGCAGGTGTGCCAACGGGCTGTTTTACCACCTAAGGTGCCTAGCGACCATGCCAACGGCCTATTTTTCCCACCGAAGCTACCCCATGGACTATTTTTCCCACCAAAAGCACTTAGTGACTTTTCCAACAGGCTGTTTTACCCACAGAAGCTGTGCCAACAGGTTGTGTTTCCTACTGGCTTTTTTCCCATCGAAGTTGCTTAGCAATGATGCCAACGTGTTATTTTGTGAACCGAAGATGTGTCAACAGGCAATTTTGCCTACCAAAGGTGTGCCAACGGGTCTTTCACCTACCAAAAATGTGTTAATGAGTTGTTTTTCCCACCGAAGATGCCTAGCGACCGTGCCAACAAGTTGTATTGCCTACTAAAGGTGTGTCAAAGGGTTGTTTTTCCCACCGAAGGTGCCCAACAGACTGTTTTTCCCACCTAAGGTGCCTAGTGATCTTGCCAACGAGTTGTTTTAGCCACCAAAAGTTCACTAATAGGCTGTTTTTCCCATCGAAGTTACCCCACGGACTATTTTTCCCATCGAAGGCACCTAGCAACTTGCTATTTTGCACATCGAAGGTGTGCCAACAGATTGTTTTACCTACCGAAAGTGTGCCAACAGGTTGTTTTTCCATCGAAGGTGCCTAATGGACTATTTTTGTCACCTAAGGTGCCTAGCGATCTTGCCAATAGCCAATTTTGGCCACCAAATATGAGCCAACGGGTCGTTTTTCTCACCAAAGATGCCCCACAAACTACTTATCCCAACGAAGGCACCTAGTGACTTTGCCAATGGGCTATTTTGCCCACCAAAAAGGTACCAACGAGTTATGTTTCCTACCAAAGGTGCCTAGCGACTGTGCCAACGGGTTGTTTTACTAACCAAAGGTGTGCTAACGGGTTGTTTTGCCTGTCAAAGGTGTACCAACGAGCTATTTTTTAGCCAAAGGTTCCTAACTAAATGTTTTTGCCACCTACACTGCCTAGTGATTGTGCCAACGGACTATTTTTCCCTAGGAATTTCCACCACGAACTGTTTTTCCCAACGAAGATGCTTAGTGACCATGCTAATGGGCTATTTTTCCTACCGAAGGTGTGCCAACGGGTTATTTTACTTATTGAAGGTGTGCCAACAGGCTGTTTTGCCTACTGAAGGTTTGTCTACAAACTATTTTTCCTGCCTAAGGTGCCTAGCGACCATGTCAATAGGCTATTTTGGTCATCAGAAGTGTGCAACAATTATTTTGGCCATCGAATGTGCACCAACGAGCTATTTTTCCACCGAAAGCGCCTAGCAACTTTGCCACGGACTATTTTTCCCACTGAATGTTTGCCAACGAATTATTTTTCCTGCTGAATGTCTACCATGGCATGTTTTTCCCACCGAAGGTGCATAATGACTGTGCCAACAGCTTATTTTACCATCCGAAGGTATGCGAAATGACAGTTTTGTGGACCAAAGGTATGCCAACAGGCTGTTTTGCCTATCTAAGGTGTGCCAATGGGTTGTTTTACCCACCTAAGGTGCCTAGCAACCATGCCAACAGCTATTTTGGTTGCTGAATTTGAGCTAATGGGCTATTTTTTCTATTGAAGGTGCCGCACTGGTTGTTTTTCCCACCAAAGGCAGCTAGTGACTTTGCCAACAGGTTGTTTTTCCCACCAAAGGTGTGCCAATGGACTGTGGTTCCCATCGAAGGTGTGCCAATAGGTTATTTTTCCCACCGAAGGTGGGGCCAACGTGTTGTTTTCCTATTGAAGGTGCCCAACGGACTGTTTTTCCCACCGAAGGTGCCTTATGATGGTGACAACTAGCTGTTTTGCCCATCGGAAGGTATGCCAATGGGCTGTGTTTCCCATCAAAGGTATGCCAATGGGCTATTCTTCCTATTGAAGGTGCCTAACAATGATGCCAACATGCCAACGTCCTATTTTTCCCATCAAAAGTGTGCCAATAGGTTGTTTTTCCCACCAAAGTTGTGCCAACATGTTGTTTTTCCCACTGAAGGTGTGTCAATGGGTTATTTTTCCCACCGAAGGTGCCTAGCAACTGTGCCAATGAGTTGTTTTGCCCATCAAAGGTACGCCAATGAGCTATGTTTCCCACCAAAGGTGCCTAATGGGCTATTTATCCCATCAAAGTCGCTTAACAATCATGCCAACGAGCTGTTTTGCGCACTGAAGATGTGCCAACAAGCTGTTTTCTGACCAAAGGTGTGCCAATGAGCTGTTTTGCCTACCAAAGATGTGCTAACGAGCTACTTTTCCCACCAAAGATGCCTAGCGATTGTGCCAACAGGCTGTACTATACACCAGAGGCGTGCCAATTGGCAGTTTTGCCTACCAAAGGTGTGCCAATGGGCTGTTTTTACCACAGAAGGTGCCCAATGGATTGTTTTTCCCTCCTAAAGTGCCTAACAACTGTGCCAAGGAGCTGTTTTGGCCACCAAAAGTGAACCAAAGAGTTGTTTTTGTAACATCCCCCCACCTATGGGAAGGGTATTTTGGTAAATTGGATCGGGGTCGAAATGTTTAAAGTGTTTTTGACATCTTCATGCATTC
>JANQAP020036325.1:0-10058 GCA_026874005.2 Erythroxylum coriaceum | reverse complement strand
GGTGAAAATCATCGATTTAGGTTAACGAGAGTTAGGTAAATCGATAGGTAGAGAATTGAATCAAACCGGTAGAGTCGTGTAACAAGAGATTGAGCATAGATTCCCAGTAGGTTAATAGACAACGTTAGAACTAATTTAGATTTTGGATCAATTACGGATCGAGAGATCGCAATTTTCATAATTTGAATTAGGGATTATCAATTAGGTTTAAGAATTATAACTCGAGAGAGAGTAATTTACCCTAGGATCGTCTAGGCCCTTTAAATCAGAAATTTCATAATTGGGTAGATTTTCTTTAATTTCGAATAAACTCTCCCTTTCTCTCAATTGGTCACTTCTAGGCTGAAATTTGGATTATTTGTGTGAGTTGGCTTTTGTTCATTCTATTGGTGCTTTAATTTTTCATTTTTGATTCTTGATTAATTTTAATTTCTGCAGTAGTTATTTAATTAGGTATTGCGAATTTAGTTGCCGTTAGATTTTAGGACTAGTTCCCTTCCTCATGGGATCGACACTTTGGGTGCTACACGAACGACCCATACGCTTGCGAAATTTACCGAGGTTATAAATAGTAAAACTCGTATAACCTTATGAATAGTTTCCTAATAGAGTTCCAATGAATTTGGGGTTAGGTGTGATCTTGCCTTATCAACTTATAGCGTGTGCCGAGTGCATTACAAAATTTTCCTAACTTTGTACACTAAAAATTTGTAGTTGTGGTGAGTTGAGATCATATGCACAAGGAATGTTCGGTTAATTTTCAAAATGAAAATAATTGATGTAAAAGAAATAAAACAGGAGGTTTTGGGTTGATGCAATCGAGAAAACAAAAGAAAATTAAACTAGCGCAAGCAATTCATCGAAAATAGTTAAAAATGATAAGAGTGATGAGTGTGTGTAAAACTCAGTTCTTTGGTTTAATCTCAGCCTATGCACATTTTAACATACATCATTGCATTGTCATCTTAACACCTCTCTTTAAACTATTGATCGTGATTTAACAACAAGCTCTGTTAATCACGATTTTTCCTTAGGTCATAGTTAATTAAAACATGCTCTTTAATTAACCCTAACTATCGAACGACCTAGAACAAGCTCTCTAAGTTTAATCAGACAGCCGTGTTATGAATGAGAATAATGGATCAATTTAAAAAACAACCATAAAATCTAAAATTATTCATCCTATGTTACGTTATCCTTAATGATTTAATACCATTAGTTGCCATATACGACTTCAAACATAACGATTATGTACCGTATTTAAGTTCTAACAATCAGTTTTCAAGAAAAACAATATAATAAAGCATCAAGACCATCATTACAAAATCCCCAATCAATAAATATAAGATAATGTAAAAAATTGAAAAAGAGGGAAAGAACATGATACACAAAGATGATACGCCTAAATGCGCTCCTCAGTGTCAACTTCACCTCCGAACCAGTATTGAGAAGTTAGCCTTCCATCTTCTCCATTGGTCTCCAAGAGATGAGCTTCTGTTGCCCCTGTCTTTCTCCTAAAACCTAAAAATGATGAAGAATAATCAAAGAATTTTCTCTTCCATCACAACATATTTTATTTATAGTGAAAAGTAGGTTTTCAGGATAGGTGGCACAAAACTCGTAAGCGTGCATGAAGTGTCTCACATCCGTAAATGGCCTGGCCGTGAGCCTTGCAAGTTGTGTCATGGGCGTGAGATGAGTCTTATGCCTATGACACAATTTTCATGACTGTGAGAGATGTCTCGTGGGCATGACAATTTATGCATAGCCGTGAGCCACTTTTCTGCATTCTTCATCTTGATGTTTTCATCATATACTCTTATATTCCTTAGAATTTCCTTGTCTTCTCTTATTCCAATCCTTCTCCTTCTTGTTCCACAAAGATAATTGAGTGGGAATCACAAGAAGATGGCTCAAAAAGTGTGCTTTTAACTCATTTTAGCCATTATGCTTCCAAATTGTACCTAAAACCAAATATGAACTAAAGTGAATGTCTTAAGCATTTGAAAGCATTAATCACCAAATGTAATGGATTAAATTTATCAACAATTAAGCACATATCAAGTTTCCCCATACTTATCTTTTAACCGTCCTCAGTCAAATCATCAAAATCAAAGTCACAAACTAAAACACTTACTCATTTTCCATATTTTCTAAGAATAGATAGTCTTAAGTAAAGATGAATAACTTTCAAAAATTGTAGCAAGAATTCAACACTCAACTCTTCTACTCATGATCAATCAAAATTCATCATCCTTAGAAATTGAGCAATCTAAAGGTAGAATTGGATAAAATATGTTTAAATAAAATAGATCCATAGTTACACTCAAACACCTTTCATGATCATAACATTCCACAACTTTGCATATCATTTCATTTCTCCACCACTAAGAGTCACATCCATAATCATGAATCAAAGGACTTTTTTAAGATTGTAATATAGGAAAAGGTAAGGTGAGAAGTATTTAGGTAATGTAGCATAAAAGTCGTCAAGCTAGTGAAGAAAAAGTAACACTCATTGAAACATCAAATGCGCATGCTAACATTCATTCAAAACTAGGTACCATTAGCTATGCAACAATTATATTTCACAACTCAAATTCAAGCTCTCATACCATAAACTATATGAAGCATAACTAATTAGAAGGAATCACTCGTAAAAATCATTGATGACAATACATTGAAACTATAAGGAGTGATCCTTCCAAAACAACATGTGATAAAAATGTGATCTTGAATAGAAAATCAAAGCAAATTTAAGATGTACGTGTAATGAATGTCACACATAAACAAAAGATAATGAGACTGATATAGATGTGTCAATCTTATAAGGCTCAAAATCTCACTGGCTTTTATCTGCCACTAGTTACTACTCTTCTAAAGATAATGCATATTGACTAATCACAAGAGTAAAAGTAAATGCCAAAGTTGCCTAGATTTTTCTAATCAATTCACACTCTAATTATGGTTGTATAATATTAAAAGCAATAGAAAAAGAGAAAATGTCTGATTATCTTTGTTTGATTTTGAAAATTCCTAAGAAGCCACATAAGCAACCATTAAGCTAAAAAACATGTATAAATATAAAAACTAAGATCCCCACCCCCATACTTAAAACTTACATTGTCCCTAATGTAACATCAAATGCAAGAGATGAAGCATTTAACAAAAATAGAAAATGCGATAATGTAAATAAAAAGAATCAACTTCCCTTGAGTTACCTCCTAAATAGCGCCTTTGTTTATTATCGTTGGCTCGATTCCATATTGCTCTCATCAAGTTATAAAATTTTGATCTCCAGGAATCACAACTTTGGCATTTCCCACTTCACCTTCATCAGAATAAGGTTTGAGTCAATGACCACTTACATGTAATGTCTTCCCCATTTTTAAATTTTTTATCTCAACTGCACCATAAGGAAGAACATTAGTTATCCCAAAAGTATTGACCCAATAAGGGCGACATTTATGCAAAATAAAGAAGCACTTTTTGACCACTGATAAAGCTTTTCAACGAGACATTAAATTCTTAATTTCAATTAATAAAATAAGGTAGGATTTTTCGATTAATTAACTAAAATTAACAAGATATTAAAAAATTCAACTGA
The DNA here is from genome assembly GCA_026874005.2 of Erythroxylum coriaceum. Lineage (NCBI taxonomy): Eukaryota > Viridiplantae > Streptophyta > Magnoliopsida > Malpighiales > Erythroxylaceae > Erythroxylum > Erythroxylum coriaceum. The sequence goes on along the minus strand of JANQAP020036325.1, from coordinate 6,451 downwards.
GTAATAAAAGGAGAAATTCAAGAATACTTAACTTCGATTTATTGGAAAGATCTCATCTAATTGTAATATTGATCACTGGTAAACAAACAATAATTATCACAATTCAAGCAGTTAGTCCAAAACATATTAGGATAAATAAGTTTCAAATTTTCCAAAATTAATTAATTCAAACCCAACATTCAAACTAAAACTTACCATCAATTGACTGGGTATGACAACATTCCATATCAATTTAATGATAAGCTTAGTGAAAAAGACTAAATCCTAAATTAAATAATTGAGATAGTTGCAACTATTCAACTTAGTTTTCTTATTTCTCATAAGTTAAATATATAAATTCATAAATCACCTATTCGTTACGTGTACTAATCCTTCATGACAATTATGGATCACTAAATTTATAGATTGTTATAGAATAATCAACATTAAATTAATTTATCAGATTAATCAATATTAATTATTTATGAAATATAAGAACATAAAACAAGACATAATTGAATTAAAACATGAAAATAAGTTTAGAACAAAATCTTACAAGGTCACAATTGGAGTTTTGAATCAGAATATTTGAGTTTAGCCACACATGGCTTAAGTTTCAACACCAAAGATAGAAGAAAGATGAAAGATTGAGAGAAAATTCAAAAGAAACAAGAAGAAGAAGGTTGGAGAGGTGAAAGATGTCTCCCCTATTATTTTTCTACTTAAACCCTAATCTACTTCTATCTCAGAAAGACTCCTATCTAAAAACAAATCCAAATCCCTACATAATTGGGATGGAAAAAAGTTTTCTAATTGAGTTCCAACTCTTCAAATGAATCTAGCATCAGGCATGATTTCGCCTTATCCAATGTTGTAACATATCCACTATTTGCAAAATTCGTGATTTTCACTAATAATGCTCCAATTTGGCTCAATCTCCACTTTTCATCTCTTAAAACAAAACAAATATTAATTTTCCTATTTAAGCACCAAATTATATCCAAAATAAAAGAGATAACTCCAATTATTATATCAAAATAACATCTTATCAATAGACCATTACTTACGTATTATAAGTTAAATAAGGGTGCTAGTGGTAAACTTATATATTCTCTCTAGTATTAAGGCAAAACTTTTTATAAAAGTTCAAATAACTTAATGCATTTAAAGTGGTGTTAGTTTGGTAGAGATACATGCTAACCCGTTGAAGAATAGGTTGTTGTAGCTCGAGAAAGTGTAATTTTATATTTTAAAAAGTTATGTTGGTCCAAATGATAAATCAATTCTGAATTCGATGAATCATGACATTCAGGATGATACTAGGGAAAGTATTTATCTATGCATTCTATTTGATCAATTGCTTTGTTTTGATTCTCTTGGCTATTAAATAGTTTAGATTGGTTTAATTTTAAATTTTGTTACCCAATTTCATCAACAACCTCTTTTATTAATTCTTTAGGCTAGTTAGTAGTAGGAGAGTTTATAAGATCTATCTAGTTGCCTCGTAGGATAGAAACTATACTTACACTTATGTTACTCGTCAATGATAAAAGTATTTGCCTTAATTTATGAGTAGTTAATTGGTAATAGAGAAACCTTTAACAATATGAAATAACAATCATAATAAGTTTTAGATGTTATCTAGGAAGAAATTGGTGTTTAAGAGACTTCAACACAGTTATTAACCTATTTTTATTTTCATTTATATTCTTTAATTTTATTTTTTTATAAGCACCTTGATTTCATTTGTGATCTTGGTATATGACAAGAGTTGACACTTTGTTTTACTTGAAGAAGACACAAAGCTTGAAAGAATACTTTGCTATATAAGAAGAGAACAAACTAAGAAACTTGAGACATGTAAGATATACAATCTAGTGTAAACGAATAAGAACATATGACTATGATGTACCATAAGAAATACTCTTATGACAATGTGATCTAGTATTTCTTGACTATAAATTAGCATAAACTAATTTATGATTAAGTCAAAATTTATCCAAATATTGTAATAATATATTCAGTTTGATAGATTACCAATGAAGATCACAATTCCCATAACAAAAACTTTTTAGAGATCTGTGACACCTTTAAAATTAATAGGGCCACCGAAGAAATAATAAGGCTAAGGCTGTTTCCATTTTCATAGAGAGATCAAGCTAAGCACATTGTTAAAGGCATTACCTATAGCTTTAATCATAACATAGGAAAGCTTTACAAAGAAATTTTTAACCAAATATTTTCCTTTATCAAAGACAATAAATATGAGAAACGACATCTCTATCTATCATCAATTAGATAATAAAACCATTTATGAGATATTGGAAAGATATAAAGATTTATTAAGGAAGTACTCACACCATGACTTACCTACATGGATGTAAGTTTAAACATTTTACAATAGTCTACTCAATTAAACAAAGCATATAATTCATGTAGAAACTGGTAGGAATCTTAACAATAAAGTCAAAAAATAACTCTTAAATTGATAGACGAGATGGTATGAACAATTATCAATGAAAATTGGGAAGATTTAAGTCTAATAAATTAACAAGTATATATAATATGGATTCCATTAGTGCATTGATAACTCAAATGGAGGCCCTAACACAAAAACTTGACCACTTGAGTTTATCATCATAAACAACTTAAGTTTCTATAAAATCTATGGAGAGCATATCAAAGTATTGAATTTAAAACTAAAAACCCTAAGACAGAAAAAGTAAAACGAGTAGATTATATAAGGAGCTTCTTAGAGAAAAAATAATCTTTACATCAAAAAATATAATCTTGGATGAAGAATACCAAAGATTTTCATGGAACAATCAAACAACTTAAAAGTAACCTCCAAATATATTTCAATGACCATAATAGAATAAGAAGAAATCAAGTTTAAAGGAAATTTTGAGTGATTTTATTCAAGCGACTACATCTTGATTAAAAAATTAGGAGGCTTCAATATGAAAACTTAAAACTCAAACTAGTTAAATGGAGGCAACAACAACATCCTATAAAATATTCTATTATTGAAGCTAAAAAATCTAAGAAATTTTACTATTTTCATAATGTTAGTGGTGTCTTCATAAATAAGACATTAGCAGACTTAGGGCAGTATTAACTAAATTCTCATATCTTGCTTAAGAATCTGGACGTAGGAGAACAAAAACATACCATGTTGTTAATATAATTTGTTGATAAATTGATTAGATACCTTAAAGGTATTAAAGATAATGTATTAATTAAAACTGAGAGATTTACACTCCTATCTAATTTTTATATCTTAGATATCGAAGATGACAATAAATATTTCCTAATATCAGGTAGGCCTTTTATTGTAATGTTTGGAGCAATCATAAATGTTAGGAAAGGTGAATTGACACTTAAGGAGAGAGATGAAGATATTTTCTTCTTAATCTCATATGGTATAACTAGTTTATGGTTAATGATGCTCGAGTTAATCATTTACAAGAAGTCATCATGCACGGTGTTAAAGTGCAAGGAAAAGAAGAACAAAGGCTAGAGTAAGAAAAAAATGAAAGGAGTCTCCCTATCATGGCTCTCTCTCACTATTTTACAAAATGGTTTATTCTTAATAGAAGTTTTACAGGTTTTTATTTTATTAGGATTGTTACTTATTCTTTTAGTTTTGGGTTGCAGATAAGAAGCAAGGGAAAACAATGCCCTTTTAAAAGACAATTGGAAGAGTAACTAGGATGAAAATTTAAAGGAACAAAGCATTAAAATAGGTATATATTATATTTTTGTGATAAACACTACCTAATACATATCCATATCTCATACTGTGTTCAAATAAAAACTTATCTAGAAAGATTTGTGACTTGCGACATGTCTGTATCCCAGACTATGTTAAAACTAAATTTTTTCTAGAAAGATCTATATCTTGTACTGCAAACTTGTCGTGGACATATCCTATAGAAGTTAGAAAGACGTTAAAGTGAATAACTACCATTTTTATTTAACTTTTTAGTTTTTGACCACATTCTCTCTATGCTCCCTCAACTTTTTACACATCCACGACTCAAAAAACTCCTCTAATCAACACCAACCTATTTCTAACATATCATGCCTTTTGAAATCCATAAATTAAGAAGAAAAATTAGTGATAATGTTAATTAAAGAAAAAGGAACTTAAAAAATAAGAGAAGGCTCAAGTAGATAAAGGGACATTCAACCACATCCTTCCTTTTTGTTCACCAACCTGCCCAACAATTTAAGTTATAACAACCTTAGTTCTCAACCCTTTGAATCTAGTAGGATTATGGATTGGATAAATTTAGAAATAATAGAACTAGTGTATGAAGTTAGAAGATAGCTTGAATATGTGGGTTAGACGAAGTTCTTTAAAGTACAGAAAGTATTCTTTAGGAAAATAACCTTAGAAATATTATCCATTATTATATTAGATTATTATACTTAAAGTAGTATTAAATAGTAATAAAGTACTCTTGAGGAACTTTTCTACATGACAAACTAATAGGGAACAATATTTTACTGACCAAAGAGATTTTTAATTCCTAAGGTAGGAAGAATGGACCTCAAAATTGTGCTATAAAAGTTGAGATCCTCAAGGATTTTGATAATCCACATGCTTGAGGCATTCAATTTCCATCAAGCCTTTATAAATTGGATCAAGCAATGTATCACTATTACCTCCTTTTGTATTCTTGTTAATGGTCCCCTATAAGACATTTCATGGAAGCAAAAGGCTAAGGCAAGGAAACCCTCTATCCCCATACTTATTTATACTTTGCATAGAGGCTCTTACTAGATTGATTTCATTGTCTCTAAAGATCTAAGGTTTGAATATCATATTAAATGCAAAAAATTGAAGCTCTTTAATGTAAGTTTTACTACTGATCTTTTATTGTTTTGCAAGTCTAAGGATAAATCCACTTCACTAGTTACTACTTCCCTACAAATATTCAAAACATTTTCATGATTGGAAGTTAACTTAATGAAGAGCCATATAATAATTTCAAGGAGTGGGAAGCACCTTATTAATTGGCTCTCCTCCATAATAAGATTTAAACATATAGATCCCTTATTCACATACTTAGGGCTGCTAATGTCTACCAAAAAGCTAAGACATAGAGAGTTCTCTCTACTCCTTGAAAAGATCCAGAAAATGATATTCGATTGATGCATAAAGGCCCTCTCTTTTACAAGAAAATTAACTCTTATACAATCCATATTATAATCCTTACACATATATTAGTCTACTCACATCTTCTTGCTTAAAGGAGTGATCAAAGATAATAAGAGATTATTCAAGAGACAAATTTAACTGGGACATAGTAAATAGACCCAAAGATGCTATTGGATTTGGAATACATCCTCTGAATTTTACCAATAAAATCTTACTATATAAAGACTATGGATGATACTTACTAATATAGAGGCATTGTGGGTTAAATGGATCCACATGTACTTTCTTAAAAGAAGAAGTCTATAAAGCGACTAACAACTCCAATAGTTCTTGTTTCATAAACCAATTGCTTAGATTGAGAGAATCTTTACAACCTAAAATAGCCTATAAGCTAGGGAATGGCGAATATGTCTCATTTTGGTTTGACAATTGGAGCTCAATTAGACCTCTAATCAATTTTCCCCAAATGGAACTTTTGATTCTTCAATTCCCTAAAAGTTTCAAGGTGCTTTTGTTATAGATAATGAAGAGAGTTTGGACCTTCTTAAGATGATATTAGGGAGTTACAATGCTTGGTATCCACTTAACCTTAGAGTGGTGGATTCATATATATGGACTAAGCATTAATTAGGGAGGTTTCACTAACTCAACTTGTAGAGAACTACTAAGTCTCTTGTAGCCAAAACTACTTTATGCAAACTCTATAAGGAGCAGGGTACTTCAACCTAAGATCTTTTCTTCCTCTGACTGGTAATCTTAGGAAGAACTCCTACTCTAGATAGACTATCATTTCTCAATATTCCTAATAGATGCTACCTCAGCTTATAAGCACCAAAACATTGAATCACTTTTTTTTCCTACTCCTACACCAAAAAAAATCTGAAACGTAATCGATTTCTCATTTATTAGGGGCTATAAACTATGAGTTTCAGGAGAATCTCAATCATATTGTTTCTTATCCCCAACTAGAGCTTAAATTCACAAGTTTATTAATTTTAGGTTATACTATGTACATTGTATAGATTGAAAGAGATACGAGAGTTTTCAAAAGTACAACTACCACAATAAACCATTTGATATGCAAGTTTAAGGCCTGACTAAGAGAATAACTTCATCTCTACTAATTCCCAAACTAAAGTGGTTGCATATAATCAGATTTAGAAATAGACACTAAAATAATGGTAGGTTCTCATAATGAAGAAGTAAGGAACTCACAAACTTAGGATAAAGCTTTAACCTAACAAGGATTTAAGCCCTAGATGCCACAAAAGCTTATCTTGAAAAAGAAAAGGTAGTGGTAAGTAT
>JANQAP020036267.1:0-10060 GCA_026874005.2 Erythroxylum coriaceum | reverse complement strand
ATATCCCAACCTCCTCCTATTAGCAGTATTGTCATCCAAACAAAGAGGATTGCCAAGATAGCTTCCAATCATACTCAACCCCTTGGTAGTCCAATATTCAAGAGGAACATTGTATAAATTGACCTATAACTGTACTGGTCTTTTGTCATGACGATCAATCTTGAATCTTGGCTTCCATGGTTAAAGAAATAGAGGGAAATTTGCAATATGCCATGGCCCTTCTTCAACTACCTTCAATGCTTGAGTTTTAGTGGTAAATCTGAAAAGAATGTACTTTTCCTCAGCTATTATAGCTTCTACAAAACCCTTATTCTTCCAAGCTGTTAGGGCCCATTTTTGTATAACCAGAAATGCTGGGTGTTTGTCCCAGAAAAATCTTATTAGAGTATTCTCCCAAGATTTAACCCCCTCTTCTAGGATCTCTCTTTCCAGAATACAATACTTTTTCCATCTTCAGTCTTCGGAGGATAAAAGTGCAGGGAGAGTTCAGCTAAACTTCCCACCACTTGCTTCCATGTTTTCCTCTCAGCCGAGGGTTCCTTAGGGAGATTGGTTATTGCTTGGGGGTAGGAGAGGAAGATAGAGCTGGGTTAGGAATGGGTGTCGGTGGTGGCGTCAGTGGTGGCTCATGGGATGAAGATAATGAGGGTAGAGGTGGAAAAGCATCTTGGGAGGTGGTTAGAGGAGGGCTAGAAGCAGATTGCAGATGATTCTGCATAGTAAAGTCAGGTTTAGAAAAGGAAAGAGTCAAAGGCAGAAAAGGATTAGACAATGGAAAGGTCGAAGATGACCCTGTAGGTGGTTTCAGAAAAGGGATGGTGGATCTAGCTGGAAGAGTGAGGAGAGAGTGAGAATGAGAGTGAGAGGAAAAGGAGAAGTGTGAAAGGAAGTGTCAGTAGGGGGAGGTTAGAGAGAAGTCAGAGCATCTCTCTCTAACCCATCTACGTTCCCAAATCTTCCCTGCCTTCCCAATTGTTGTTGATGATCCTTGAATCTTCACCTTCCTCAAGGCTAAAAACTTGGATTTCTCACTGAAGGAGGCTTTTCTCCATAGAGGATTCATGTCCTTTTTCATCCACAATCGTTTAATATCTTATATAGTCCAGAAAACCTAAAGTTTAATTGGACATCGTATAATTTCTCTAATTAAACATCCCACGATCGTGCGAATTGGCATGATTCCCACGATTGTAGGATCTTGCAATAGAAACCTTCCTCTTCTCTACTCCTCTTTGGTCTCAAGCTCAATCTCCAAGTTGCTCAATTTTCATTCCTACATAAAAATGATCAATTATTACCCTAAATTAACATCAAACATAAAAGAACAATAATGAAGATCAAACTAAATGAAAACATATAAAATGAATCCTAAAATACAACAATAATCAACTATTATGCAATAAACACATGCCAAATACTTAGAAAAATGTAAACTAATGCACAACTATCACCAAGGAACTAAGGTCTCATCAGAGGTCCAAGCACATATTCAAGAGATATCACTTGATTAAGGATAATTGACAGAGGTGATGTGAAGATAGAGAGAGTGCCCACATATTAGAACATCACTGATCCTTTGACAACCCACTTTCTTAAATAAAATTTGATTTTAGTGTGCTCACCTATGGTATTAGATACAAAGGCGATTGGCTTTAGTACAAGTGGGAGATTGTTAGAGTAGTGCTCTAAAGGCAATCACCTTTAGGACTTTAGTACGAACTTTATTTTGACCAATAAAGCGAAAGGCAATTCTCATTAATTTGATATTCATTTATATATAAATTGATTTCAATCTTAAATTGAATTAATGAAGTCTATGATATAAAACATAGCATGAAGGAAATTATGATGAGATCATAAGAATGAGATTCCCATCATGTGCAATTATTTTAGTATCTAAATAATCCCTAATCATAGGATTAATAAGATAGGACAATATTAATCTAAATAGACTAGCACATATTATGCCCCCTTGAATTTGATCAATCAGTAGATCTCACAAATTGTAAGCATGAGATGTTTAGACTTAATATGTAGATGTTTACTAAGAGTAGTAAGTACATTGAAAGACCCGCTATTAGATTATCATATAGATGATCCATCAAATGTCAATGATCAATCTCAGCATAGCAATGGTGCAAATATCCTTAGACTTAAGGTACTCAAGGATACCTTAGTTACTGATCCTCTACTTTGAAATCATTCCTTGTTGCTTCAAGATGAGGTCGCTCATAGGATAATGATTAGGTACAGATATTGGTATTCGAAGGTAATTGGGGTAGCCATTAATGTATTCACCACTCCTAATAGAAGGAGATGATACCCACGACCTCTTGTTGGGGCCATTACTTGGGAGTCTCTAGCCAGAGTAATTATATGTCATAAAAAGAGTCTTCAATGACGCATAAAGTAATAAGATCTTAGGACAAGAACTAACATCACTTGGATTAGTTGTGACGTAGTCAGTCTAGTGGGAGTTAACACATAGCCCATACTCCAAACCAAGTAGGCTATAGTATGGCGAAAGGATGAATTGTACGGTAATTATCTATGGAAAGGTTTGTAAGTTGGAAAATTAACTATTAAAGAGTCCGTGTTAATCAACTTATTTTCAGTAAATTGGCATCTTAAAATCCTTAATGATTTGCTTGAATTAAGAGTTAATTAAAGTGCCTAAAATAACCAATAAACTAAGGGTCACATGTATAAAAGATCAGATGAAAAATATAGTATCTGTGAATTCTTTTAAGTAGGCCACAATCATGACCGAAGCGAGGCTAGTTTTTAAGTAGGCCACGATTGCAGCTAAAGTCTCGACAGTTGATACATAAGTGAGTTCTTCACTTATGTACAGAATGTTTTTTCTAGTTCTTACACACTCAAATGAGAGAGAAAGGGCTCTAGAAGAGTTTTAGAGAGAGAGATAAGATCTTAAGTTGTTTTCATGCAATTTATGCAATTGTTGTATAAATCTAATTACATGTAAGGTAATCTTGATTTATCTCCCGTTTAAACATTTACTTGATTTCATCAAGTTTGGTATTTTAACATCCTTACACATTTCTTCTTCTTCATCTTTGCATGTTCTTCGGTGATTAAGGAAGGGTGTGTTGGCAACAACCCAAACAAGAAGAAGAAACAAGAAAGGAGGAGAAACAAAAGGTAAAAAGTTTTAAATTTCATGTTCTTAATATATGCCTATACATGCATATATGATTCTGGCTTTTTGGGAGTGTTATGGTGTTGGAATTTTGATTCTGACACTTCCGTTGCATTCTCATATATGTGATGCATGTAAACATGGCTAACCCAGTATAACCACAATACAATATTGATATCATATTCGATGATACAATCACAAATATAATTTTATTAAGTCTTTATCTATCAAATCAAACTACGTAATATTTCTTATTTTTAGAAATTTACAAAATTTCATTTCTTACAATTTGACAAATCATCATTCTTCTCATTGTTTCTAACAGTTCAAACTCTTAATGAATATTCCTGTGTGTGACTTATGTATATGCAAGTTATATTGGGGATAAGTTGCCACTGCATGTTATAACATGTTTAAAATGCATGTAACTTCACAAATTTGCCTATGTAAGATACTAAGCCTGGGCTATGATACCAAACATGTAACACACCACTCTCATAGAGCATTTCCTGAACATATCGATGAAATTTGAGAACATATTCTACGAGGATGGCACGTTAAGGCAATCAAATCAAAACATTTCAAATTATTTAAGCAATGAACACATCTTCAATAAAGCAATAATCATTTTGGTCCACTTCATTTACAAAGATATTCAGTCATAATTGTCATTACACTTTACAATTCACATATACATTATATAACAGTTGCGAAATACAATTCTTAATATAAAATAACTAAAGACATGTGTAGGTACAACTGATCTCGACCACCATCTTATGTCCAAATGTAGTAGCAAAACTCCAAATAGTCTAACTTAGTCTCTTATGAGCCTGAAAAACAACATTGCAGTTTTGATGAATTTTGCGAACTTATTGAATGAACCATCATCGATGTGCTCACTTATAATAGAACACAACATCTCAAATACAAACAATATTCACACTATATCTCATCTTAACAATACATCAAAATTTTCACATATTACATATAATCTTTTTAGAATAATTCAATCCTCATTCTCAGTCAATCATATTATCAATTGTACACATATACGACATATCATCATATCAACATAATTCAATAATTGCCCACAATCATTCATATAGTACAATTGAAAATATAATTGCAAATGCATATGCCCATGTGAGTCCAAATTCGTTGTTACTTTGTTGTGACCCAAGCGTCTATTTATTGTCCCGTATCCCTTATGGATACCAAGATCATTTCACATTCTGTCTTGTACCCATTGAGAATATCGGGCTCATTAATCACTTATCCTATACATCTTTATGGGTTTTTTTTTTACCTTTAAGCTCTTTTCAGACTAGACGCTCCGGTCATAACTCCTTTATCTAATCATGCATATCATGTAATGAAATGCATGAATTTACTTATCAAGCTGTCAATAGTTTTCATTTATTTCAGACATATTCACGTTTCATATTCATCAAACATAATCCGACATTTAACTTTTTATTAAAAATACACTTTCCATTTCCACATTCAATTAAGAAACACTCCTAATACCTTCCCAAATACCAACCTCGAACCAATCAATGCCTGGAGTTATCACAATCATAGCAATAACAATTTAATAACTGAAATTGAAACAAAAACAAATCAAACATAGTGAGATAACATCTAGGTTAACTCACAATATGCTCTAGATAGCTATTGCCTCGACGAACCGGTAATGTCTAAATGTTAGTGCTCAACTTGAGCATCTAACCCATGCAATACACACATTTACACATTACTAAATTACTCAATCGTATCAGTACTCAATCATACACAAATGTATATGTATTATGTTCAATTCATGCTTAATGACTTCCCCGAGTATGTGTCCTTAATCATAAATCTTGATCATTCAAACCATTCATTCATTAACCCTTTTCTAATCAATATACATTCGTATAATTTTCTCTCATTCATTCATACCTAATACAATATTCATATCCTTTAGATCATATTTACATTTATAAGAACATCTTAATTCCTTTAACACTCTTAAAGTCCAAACTTAGATACATTGATAACAAACAATCTTTTCCTTAAGTTACAACATCATTTAACAACTTCAACTTATCAAACATTTAACCAACTTATTCAACATCAATTAGGTTCATTTCAAGCCTCATTCAAATCCAAATACACTAATGTAGAGTGACTTATCCTTAGTTAGTTCAATAATTACACAAAACATAACTTATCACTTTAAACCCTTACCTATGATCATGGTGGACCATCCCACAATTGTGATAGAAGCTAGTGTAACAAGCCACAACTGTGGGGATTATGCCACGATTGTGACATAACCCAAATAATTAGGCCAAGATCATGCACTACATTGTTTCCCCTAATTCTGCACGAATTTCACCTACTTAGAAAGATCACCAACACTTCAAAATTTCCAGAATTCATGTTCATTTATTCAACTTCATTAAGATTTGAATTATACTCCAATTTCTCATCAATATCATCTTCAATTCTAGGTCAAAATTATTAAATTAATAGTTTACAAATCATTGTCTTTCATACATCAAAAACCAAACCAAAAACTATCATTGAAGCATCATTTTCTAGAACTTATTTCATCATCAACATCTTATATATTTCATTCCAATTCATTCATCATTATGACCATACCACTAAACCCTGCCATAAAAATCATATATCTAATTATTTATTCCCTTCATGCTTGTAAGATCAACATAAATTTAGGATAAAAATGAGTTGGTTTTTGGCAAGAATGGAAGATAACAATCTACTAGTTCTTAAGCTATCTTGTAAAGGATAAAACTCTAGCTTTAGTGTAGCAATTAAGTAAGGATTAGACCAAAATATAGAGAAGGATAGGGGTAATTTTCAGTGGAGAGTAAGGAAGAAGGTGAAGAAAGTTCCAGTAGAAACTTTGCTACATTAACTTCATGCAATTAGGTGCAAAGTGCCTTCATCTTTCAATGACATATGTCATTAACCTTGTCATCCATTTTCCCACTAAATATATAACCATTTGTCTCCTTGTTATTGGTCTATTTGTCACTCCTAAATTGATCCATTTGTCAATTAATTACTAGTCTATTTGTCAATCATTTATCTATGCCAAATGTCACTCAATTTATAGGTTTAGTCATGCTAATTTCCATGTGTCAATTAGTCTTGTCACTTGGCATTTTTCAAAGACTAAATGCACTTATTAATTTGTCAATCTCCCAATTGTGACAATTAATTCCAAGTTACTAATTATAATCCATTAATTATTGTCATTGGTAAGCCAAAGTACAAGACATACACATTCATATCACATTCATTATGCTCAGTCATTTATCACATTTATCTTAATTTCATACCCCAAAATATGTCAATTGAGTGCAATTTGTCTATTCCATAATTAATGTGTGTATGCTAGTATTATGCATTTGAACATAATTATGAAATCGTGTCCTAGATGCACCAATTTCGTTCTATATGCTTCCACTCATATGACTCATTAGTCTAACACTTTAAATCTCTCAACAATTAGAGAAATAGGATGCTACATAGATAGCAATCAACTTTTTTGAGATTAAAAGGGAGCCATTATTTTCAGTTCAGTGATAGCAATGTAGGTTGAGATAGAAACCTTAAAAAGATAACTGAATAGCCTAAAAGCGCCTTCCTTTACTCTAATTAAAGCAATTAAGCATGGATGGGAATTATATGGACAAGATAACTATGTTACCACTGATTGCTTCTTGATGCAAAGTAATAATATAAAGCAACTTAACTATATCAACTTACAATTTAGTTAAGAAGGATGAAACAACCCCTACTCTGACACATAAAATCCTAGATAGAGGAGCCATTCAAAATTTTCTTGGTCTAATACTGTTGGAAATCAATTTAGAAATCAAGGGTCACTCGAATTTAAATAAGATAAATCCAATGCCAATGATTCCTATTTGGACAAGATCATGGACAAGCTCATGAGTATGGATGAGGCCTACAAGTGACCAGAAAGGAAGTTTAAGCAAGTAGTTAAAGACTAAGCCTCTTCCATTCATAATTTGGAGGTTCAAATTGGCCAACTGGAAAATACATTGTCTACAATAAGTATGGGGAGTCTCTTAAGTAATAATAAAGCAAATACGAAGCAACTCAAGGAAATTATACTTAGAAGTGGGAAAGAGCTCGAGAAGCAAGCATAGAAACAAACTACAATCGATATAATAGAGGATCAAGAAATGATGAAATAGGATGAAGAAAAGAGTGAGTACCCTCTTTAAATTGCCCCTCCACCATTTATAAAAGAACAAATTGGGCACACAATTTGTAGATTTCATAGAGAAGCTAAAGAATTTGCAAATTAACTTATCTTTTGTGGAGGCATTGGAAAAAATGCCCAAGTATGTGAAGTTCCTTAAAGACATATTATCAAGGAAGCGGACTTGGAAAGATAATCAAGCAATATCACTAACTAGAAGTTATAGCTCCATTATAACCAACCACATGCCTTCCAAGTTGAAGGCTTTAGGGAGCTTTACAATACCCTATACCATTGGTGACATGGAATTTGCGAAGTATTTATGTAGGTGTAAGTATAAATCTTATGCCCTTTTTAATCTTTAAAAATTGTGGCTCGATGATATGAAGCAACCTTGATGCTTTCTCAGTTTACAGATCAATCTAATAAGAGACAGCTTGGTATGGTGGAAGACGTGATAGTTAAAGTGGACAAGTTCATTATTCTTATGGGCTTCATTGTATTAGATTTTGAAGAGCAAAGGAACTATCCACTAATTCTGGAACGACCATTCATAAACACTTGAAAGGCACTAATCGATGTTTATGAAGGAAAATTGTTTCTTCAGATTGGTGATGAGCATATGGAGTTCAATATAAACAAAGCCTTGAATCATTTGATAAAAAGTATCTCTTACATGAAGATTGACATAAGGGATGATTATATCAAAAAACAAGAGGAGTGTTGCTTTAAAAGAAGTAAGTTATAAGGAACAAATGACAAAGGACATAAAGTTTGAAGAATATACGGAAGTCCCTGTTTAAGAAATTATAAACGAGGGTGATTATAGAAGAAGGCTATCAATTCACTGTCCTATAACACAAACTGTTTAATTCCATCTATGTTTAAAGAGTTTCATTATTCAAAATTTTATTAACAGTTTGTTATCAAAAAGTGCATTACCAGAGTTGTTTAGATTTGTTAATCTGATTGATTATGTCTTTTTTATTATCTCTCAATATGTAGCTTATTTATGGGCTACTAAACTAAAGTTGGACTACATAATTGGAAACAAGCCACTCATAATTGATGTCGGTTAGGGTTCGGACAATGAAAAGTCAAGCTGAAGGCCTTAATTGAACATTTTAGGTAGTTAGGTTGGTTTTGAATTCTAATATTTAGGGTTTTAATTTTAAAGTTTTTGGAGTGGTTTGGATAGCCAAATTTCTTATTTTCAAGGTTATTATAAGTTAGGGAAGCAAGCTTAAAGATTATATGAAGAAAAAAATAAAGAAACGGGACAAGGGTGACATTTTTGAGTATGTTATGGTCATGCCTTAAGGAGCACGATCGTGCATGGCTTGACAAGGCTCTATCATGATCATGCTTCAGAAGCACAATCATGACCTAAATCATGAGTCACAATCATTACTGTGCCTCATTGGACAACCAACCTACACTCTTTCGCTTCCGAAATGTACCTAAAATCAAATATGAGCTAAAGTGAGTATCCTAAGCATTCTAAGGCATTAATCTCTAAGTGTAGTAAATCAAATGAATCAACATTTAAGCACATATCAAGTTCCCCCACACTTAGCTTTCTACTATCCTTAGGAAAATGTCAAAATCAAAATAACAAACCAAAATTTTTACTCATTTTCCATATTTCCTAAGAATAGATAACCATAGGTGAAGATAAATGACTTTAAAAACCTATAGCAATAACTCAACATTCAAAGCTTCTACTGATGATCAATCAACCTTCATTATCCTTAGAGACTGAGTATCTAGAGGTAGACTTGGACAAAAGGTGTTTAAATAAGATATTTCCATGGATATCCTCAAACACCATTCATAATCACAACAATCCATAACTTTTCATATCATTTAATTTCTCTACCACTAAAAGTCACATGCATAATCATGAATCAAAGAACTTTTCTTAAGGTTGTAATGTGGTTAAGGTTAAGGTGGGAAGTATTTTAGGTAATGTAGCATAAAAGCCATCAAGTTAGTAAAGCAAAAGTAACAGTTAATGAGATATCAAATGCACAAGTTAACATTAATTCAAAACTGGGTACCATCTGCTATGAAAAATGCAAAAACTATGATTCACAACTCAATTCACCTCTCACACCATAAGCCACATGAACATAACATAAAAAGTGCTCCATATGAAACAACATCTGCCTCATATGCAATATATTCAAACACCCAATCAATACAACTTAAGGAGGATAAACTATTAATCAATAACTTTCATAACAATTATTTCCTCCATGATACTTTTATTCAAACTCATATTTTTCTTTTTGTTTTTCTTTTCCCTCTTTCTCCTTTTTTCACAAATATAAAGGTGATAAAAGCTACATCAGCATAGGATTCAAAACATGGCATTTTAACAAATATAACTAACCCACATGTATACATACCCCCATATTTAGGCTTTTGTACAATCACATTCATCAAGAATTAACAAATACTCCACTAGCTTTAAGGCTTAGGTAGGGCATTTGGTTGGGTGCATATTGAAGTAAATCACATGTTAATATAGAATTCACGTATAATATATGAGATACACAAGAAGGGGGGTTAAATTGTGTATTCTTTTCGTGAATACAAAAACTTTAATATATCTTGTTAAGAACTTTTCCAACTGTTAAAAGAATACC
>JANQAP020036258.1:0-10062 GCA_026874005.2 Erythroxylum coriaceum | reverse complement strand
TCCCTTATCATAGGATATGTATCGGAATGACCTACGGGCGTCCCGGTGCGTACCCTACGGTAATGGGGTGTTACAGCATAAATACCCATCTAGTTACTTAAATTAATTCCATCGTGGGCTCAATCAAAAAGTCTTTTTCAACTTCTTAACCTTTTTCTCTATTTTCTACTGTTTCCTGCACTTGTGACATTTCTCCATCCTGAGTCTGAGTTATGACCATAATACGCTCCTTTAGATTTGACTTGGTGTTACTTGGAAGAGTTCCAACATTTCGAGTCGACATTGCTTTTGCTAACTGGCCCACTTGGACTTCTAAATTATGTATAGAAAAGCATGATTTTTCGTAACTTACTCGAATTTACTCTTGAGCCTCCTATTTGCTTCCTCCATACCTCCTATCTTGTCCAAAATCTTGTGTAACTTCAAATCCATCGAGCTTGTCTTATCCTGTTCAAAGGTCGATTGCCCTTAAGATCTAAACTGCCCTACATTATTACTGTTCGACTAGGAGAAGTTAGGGTGATTCTTCCACCTAGGGTCATATGTGTTGGAGTAGGGATTATTACCCCCTCCACGTCTAAATTAGGCCCTTATATAATTAACTTGCTTTGGGTTACCATCTCTTATCAGATAGCAGTCCACCGTATTATGATCCAATTGACCACATATCTCACACTTCAATTGCACAGCGTTTACTGTATTTGAGGATGACGACTTCATATTATTGAGTTATTGCATCAAGTTGTCAATCTTAGCTTGTATTTCTGTCATCTAATCAACAGCGACAACTCTTTTCTGCGCCTTAAAGTTAGTAGATTGCCTACTACGTTCACTCGCCCATAAATAGCTATTGCTAGCCATCTCCTCTATTAATTCCTCCTCTTCATTAACCTTCTTTCTTATTAATGATCCTCCTGATGCTGCATCAATGGTGCCTCTAGTATGTGGGTTCAATCCGTTGTAGAATGTTTACAGCAGGAATTTCTTCGTTAAGTTATGGTGTGGGCATCTCCTTTGCAGACCCTTGTAACGCTCCTACACTTTATAGATAGTCTCCTCATCACCTTATTGGAAATTTGTAATTTCCTTAATAATTTTGGTAGTCTTTGTTAACGGGAAGTATTTATCTAAAAAGGCACGCACTAGCTATTCCCACATTGTAATGTTAGCGAGGCTTAGTGAATGATACCAAACCTTCGCTCTATCCCTAAGCGTGAAAGGAAACAACCTAATCCTCACTGCGTCTTCTAACATCTGGTGATACCGGAAAGTATCACAAATCTTGAGAAAATTCAATATGTGAGCATTCGAGTTTTTGTTTACCAGTCCATAAAATTAGACATTTTGTTGAAGCATATTTAGGAGGGCTAGCTTAATTTCAAATGAGACCGCTTGAACTGACAGTCTAGCCACTCCTTAGTTTGCAAGATTAAACCCTAGCCTCATAAAATCCATTAGGGTCCTCTGCTGTTGCCTACCAGGGTTGACTTCTTGATCCATGGTTCTTTGGAATTCCTTGGTCATTTGTGCTTTCTCAATCTCTTTTTCTTCTTGTCAGTCTTCCCTAAGGGTTTGTTCTAAATGAGTTATATCAAAATCTAAAGTCTCCGGTGTATGACTCGAACCCCTCGTGACTCCTGTGTTCATACAAAAGCATGATTTCTAAGTAAAACTAACAAAAAATGAAAACGAAGAAAAGAACAAAAAGTTTAAACTATTTTAACGCCTTAAACTATAGAATTAAGTTGCCTTCCTCGACAACGGCGCCAAAAGCTTATTCGCTTAAGGTTACATGTGCTAAGTTTTACTAATTATAACCATAGTAATTATTGCAAGCGAAAGGGTCGTTTGCATAGTACTTAAGCTATAGATCCCACGAGGAAGGGAACTAGTCCTAAAATCTAAAGCATCTAAGTTAGCAATAAACCTAATTAAACAACTAATGTAGAAAATAAATCAATCAATAATCAAATTTGAAAAATTAAGTGCCACAAGAATGAAAAAGGTAACAAACCCCACAAATAATCCGAAACCCAACCTAGAAATAACCAAGTGAGAGAAAGGGGGTTAAATTCGAAACTAAAGAAAATCTACCAATTATGTAATTTCCAATTTAACAAGTCTAGATGGTCCTAGGGTGAATTACTCTCTCTTGAGTTATAATTCTTAACGCTAATTGATAAACCCTAATTCAAAATATGGGAATTGTGATCTCACAATTTGCAATTGGTCCAAAACCTAAATTAGTTCTGAATTTGTTTGTTAACCTAATAGGAATCTATGCTTGATCTCTCGTTACACGACTCTACCGATTTGATCCGACTTTCTACCTATCAATTTACCTAACTCTCATTAGTCCAAATCGATGATTTTTAGTAAGTCACCCTCTCAGTTTATTGCTAAGTTATGAAGAATCGAAATTGAATCACAATTAAATCGAAATAAAACACCATCAAATAAATTTTTTTAATCTCAAGAACCATAAAACCTGAAGGTGAGTTTAGAAGAAAGATCAACACTCAACAATGGCAATTCCAATCAATATTCCATCTCATACATCAATGAAATCAAAATAAAAATAGAAAATACTATCAGAATGGATCTCGGAGATCGCGACTGCGAGAAATCGCCTATTCCAAGAAGTACTTCACGTTAAACGTATCTCCATGCCTCTCTTACTTCGTCTCCTTCCTCAATCGCTTGATTTCTCTCTAGTTTCCTCTTAGATTTTTACAGAAACTCACTATTTTGCTCAACTCTCTTCACTCTCTAATGACTATCTTCGGCTATCTTCTAGTGTGCTATTTATTCTGTACTAATCCTAAGTCAAACTGGGGGTTAAAATAGTTCAAAAAATCACTAAAGATTTGAGTTTTCGTGTCAGCTCGATACAAGGCACGACTATGGCCCTACCAGCCACTATCGTGGCTGGTAATTTATCTGTTCTGTCACAATTATGGCCTGAAGTGCATGATCATGGTTTGACTTGATTCTCTCTGTCATGATGGTGGCCCCTGGTCCACGATCGTGGCCTAGCTGCTTCTGGCTCTTCCTTCTCTATCACTATCGTTGCCACTGTGCAGGATCGTGGCCTGTGTCTTTTGGCCGAAACTCTTCAAATCTTGATCATTCTTTCCCGTTTACCTTGCAACACTAGCACACATATCAAAGTACCTCAAAAATATAACAATTAGCTTAAAGATTCAAACTAACTGATAAAAGACACATAAACAAACAAACTAACATAATTAACACATAAACACACACTTAACTCTCACTTTAACGCTAAATACTTGCCAGATTACACCCTAAAACATCATGTAAAATGCAACTATCAACAACCTAGGATACAATCTCTAGATTTAATTGGACAATTGCATTACGAATTAGGAAAACATATTAAGCAAGGCAACAACCATGTAAGCTTGGGTCATTTAACCTAGGCTATATTATTCCTAATGATTCGACACTTATTAGAAACACAACAATTATGAATTGTATCCCTAATGATCTGAAACCATTAGTTGCTACAAATTAATCTCAATATAATAATTACGAATTATATTGAAGATTCTAACAATGGATTCATATATAAACAATCTAACGATAATGAGAGTAAAGATCATTCATACATGAAAACCCAAATTCATAAGCATATGATAACATAATCAATCCCTAAAGAGAGAAAAAACAACAAAAAAATAAAAGAAATGCTTAACTGGGTTCTTTGGTGTCAATGTCACCTCCGAACTGACATTAGGAAGCTAGCCCTCCATGGGTCTTCAAAGGAATGGAGCTTTGCTCCCTTTTCTCTTCAAAATTGAGAGCTTACTATCCAGAGATGTTTTCCCAAACAAAGCATAAGGTTTCTACCTTCAAAGCAATGTTTTTATACCAAAAAGTAGGGTTTTTGGACGAGCTATCCATATGTCATGCGTATGAGAGTAGCCGTGAGATGTTTCTTAAGCCATGAATTATGCTATTCTTCATTCCTTTTGGCACTTTCTTGTCTCCTTTTGCTCTAATCCTTCTTTTACTTACTCCATGAACACAAGTGAGAGTGAATCTCAAGAAGACAACTCAAAAATTATGTTTTTGACTCACTTTAGCTCTTTTGTTTCTGAATTGTACCTAACATCAAATATGAATTAAAGTGAGTATCTTAAGCATTTTCATATCATTAATCACTACGTATTAGGGAAAAAATGTATAATCAATTAAGCACATATCGTTTGGTTATTGGTCAATTTATTATGCTCAATTATGCATTTTATTCTTTTTTCTCATATTCAAAATATTAGTGTATGAATAGATCTATAATAATTGGAAGGAGTTGTATTCAAACCTAGAAATAGGTTGACATAAATTCTCTAGATTAGGGTCAAATCTAATAGTAGAATTCATAAATTAACAATGCAATCCTAGGGGTCTTAACTACAAAGATTTCTATTAATCAACTGATATATTAGTTGTAAATAGTCTTGAGAGAGTTACTAACATAAGAAAGGAATTTCCATGGTCTAATAATCAATAATATAATTGCATGATAAAAGACTGATTATTTAATGATTCTCAAGGGGATTCATCACCTAGACACTATTATTTGATATTGATTTTTCTAAATAATTTCCTCTTCCTTGTGTTCATTATTGTTTCCAATTTTTATTTAATTGTTTAGCTTTCTTTTCAATTATAAACTAAAAAATTGATTCTAGGCTAGATAGTTGAAAAATGTTAACTACTAGTACTTACCATCTTTACGGGATGGACCCATACTTTCTTGTGTTAGGTACAACTACACATGCATTTATGGTAAATTTAATATTGACCTTAACCTTAGTCATTCAGTCTTCTACTTAGTGAGATTCAAGTTGCTTATCAAATGTTTTTTCTAACTCTTTCCCACTCTATGTGATTACTTTCAGTTGCTCCCTTGGATTTTATTCCGAGACTGCTCACGCTTTAAATTGATACTGCATTAACTAATTGGCCCACTTGAACCCCCTAATTATGAATGGAAGATGCATGCTTTTTATAATTTGATTGGACTTGGTTTTCATTCTCTTTTGGTTCATCTTGGCTCATAAATATGAAATTCAATTTATCCATTAGCTTATCCATCTTTGATTATAATAAATCGAGCCTATTTTGTCGAAATCCTAGTGGGCCTTTGAGCTCTCATAGGATTTGAAGCATTCTTAGACCAAGAAAAATTTGAATAGTTTTTCCACTTAGGATTATAAGTATTAGAGTAATGGTTGTTAACTCTTCGACTATGTTGTGCTCTCATAAAGTTGAGTTGCTCTATGTTGTTGTTTCCCACTATGAAACAATCAACTAATATATGACTTTTTTTCCATATAGTTCACATCCATGCTAAATTGTCTTAAGTATGTTGGATGAAGTAACTTTCAGGCTATTCAACTATATGGCTAAGTTTGTTCCTTTAACCTGTAATGTTGTCATTGAATTACAACAAGCACTCCTTTTTTATCTTTAATGATTGGTTGTTGTTTACTCCTCTCCAACGCCTATGGATAGTTGTTGTTTATCTCTTTAACAAATCATATACTACTTTAACTACTTTCCTCATTAAAGAGCCGCTAGTTGTTTCATCTATGATGCCTTAAGTGGGTGGATTCACACTATTGTAGAATGTTGCAAAAGGAATTCTTTTGGTAAGTTATGATTTAAGAGCTCTTTTGTAACTCTTTGAATCTCTCCTATGCTTCATAGAATAACTCCCCTTCATTTTTGCTAGAAATTTATGATTTTCTTTATGAGTCTAGTGGTCTTTATCAAAGGGATTTATTTATCCAAAAATGCTTGCACCAGCTACCCTCATGTTGTATCATTCGTTAGGTTGAGAGAGTTTAACCATACCTTGGCTTAATCTATAAGTGTAAAAGGAAAGAGTCTCAATTTAGCTACATCTTTTGAAAACCTATTATATCTAAATGTGTCACAAATCTCCATAATGTAGGCCAAATGAAATAGGATCCTCATTGGCTAATTTATAAAACTGAACGTTGGTCTGAACTGATGGTTGATAGATGCATAATTGATCATAGTTTTATCTCATATTTGATGTGTTTTTGCTTGATATTTTATCCTTTTATTGTATATTTGGTAATTAATGTGCTTCAAGTGTGTTTATAGGTTTCAACTGCCTTTATGGACTTAAAGAAAAAGAATTTAGACAAAAACGTGGCGTAAAATGGAGAATCAGTAATCTAGAAGGAGTGCATAGTCGTGCATTTTTTCAATTTTTAGGCATTTTTGGACATACACGGTCTGATACACAGTTGTGTACTAGACTGTGTAAGTCCCAAAATCCCTAGTTTTTAATATAAAAAGACATGTTTGTCAACTAATGAAAGGAGGGGACTTTGGGAGGTGATTTTCAAAGATGGAGAACATCTAAAAGGGACAACTTTTAGTCCAAGAAGATGGAAAACACGAAGATATCATCGAAAGATCCATCAAATTTCAAAATCAAGCCCCTACATTGTAAGAACATTCAATAGAAGATAATTAGGAAGATTTAAAATTATGAACCCATTGTCTTTGTCTCGTTTTTCTTTCATTCTATATTTGATTACGTATTTAATTATGTGTAACTAAACGTCCAGTTAGTATTTAGGTTAGATGAACCTTATGTTAATACTTTGATATGATTTAATTCTTTTATTAATATAATTGGTTCTTTGATATATTGTGATCTGATTACACATTTTATTTATGTTCTAATAACTAGAGAATATTATATCATATTCTGATTTCATACGTAGAGATTAAGAAATCCTAGCATGAATAGATCTACCTGTTAAAGTAGCGCTCTAAAGGTAATCACCTTTAGCACTTTTTTAGAAACTTTATTTCTATTAATAAAGCGAAAGAAAATTTTCATTAATTTGATGTTCATTCATATATGAATTGATGTCGATCTTAAATCGAATTAATGAAGTCCATAATACAAAACATAGCATGAAGGAAATCATGTTGAGATCATGATAATGAGATTCCTATCATATGCAATTATGTTAGTGTCTAAATAATCCTTAGTCATAATATTAATAAGATAGGACATTATTAATCTAGATAGACTATCATATGTTATACTTCTTGATTTGATCAAGCAGTGAATCTCACAAACTATAAGCATGAGATGTTTTAAAATAACATGTGGATGCTTACTAAGAGTAGTAAGTACATTGGATGACTCGCTATAAGATTATCATATGGATGATCTATCAAATGTCAGTGATTAATCTCATCATATAAATGGTGCAAATATCCTTAGACTTGAGGTATGACTAGTGTTAGAAGTAATGACAAGTATCATAGACATGTGATGTTCTGGGTAATTCCACTTAGTTAATAAATAATTCCTAAGAATTAGTTTCTGAAATTTTTTATTAGGCACATTTAGAATGTGTATAAGACTCTAGAATTTTTTCATGATTAATTGAATTTGATTCAATTAATATATCAAGTCAAAGTCAATATTGGTAAGCTTTTTGAAAGCTAATGGAGTTGACTTAATTAATGCCGTATGGTGTATGTGTTTCGGTTATAAGATCTTAATAAAGTTTTTATGAGATAAGAAATCTATTATTTTGATGGTAGTAGTATATTTGGTGCATGTGTTTGAAATCAGGGTTCTGGAAATTTTCTAAACATCGAATTGGTCCTTTTAGTATCTAGTAGGTTAACTTATTTATCTTGATGATTTTGGCTGTCAAGATAATTTTGGTTTGTGTCGAAATTGTTTAGATAAATTTGAGATGACCTAGGGATATTATAGATGACTAATTAATGTACGAGAATTTTGAAAACCCTAGGGATTAATTTAGAATTAATCTAAGTAGAGCATAGCGTTTCTAGTATGACTAGAAAAAGGCATATATACTAAAATTAAAGTGTTTAATTTAGACTTCAAAATATTAAATTTTAGGGTTCCTAATTGAATCACATTTATAATTTGAATTAGTCGAGACTAACTCTAGTACCCAATTCGATTTAAGAGTTGAATCAAATCACAAACTTCTGATGCATAGTCAAGTCACAACCTCAATTAAACCTCCCTTAGGTGATACATGCATTAGATGCATTTTAAGGGTGGTTACGGATATAGACTCAATTTAACTAACTTATCCATAATCTGAATATATATATGCAATATATATATAATATCATCCAAGTATTGATGAGACCAAAGAACAAATCCCTTAACCGAAATATTAATACTTACACCTTCCATTGATATGGCAAGAGCCAGAATTCTTTTATAGTTAGGTTGTTGAGAAAACCCAAGCCCGCTCTATAAGAATATGTTCAAACTATGGAAATTAGATTTTTGGATTAATGGATTGGTCCTAACTAGAAGCGTTGATTTATTGGGCAACCCAAGGTCAATGTGGATAAAGGCAAAGTTAGGTTATATATATGGGATGTATACAAACCAAGAGTTGATAACTCAAATGAATGTTCTAAATCAACAGTTGATGGCACAGGTCAGTAGCTACATAACTAATTGCAATTGGTATGAATGATACCTGCCGATTGACCTAAGGTGACTTGTTGGGCAAACCTAAGGCCATTTTTGATGATATTAGATATCGACCTATTAAGGAAACTATAAGTTTTCTTGAATTCGTAGTGAGGGCTATGGATTTGAATAAGAATAGTGGGACCCATAATGCATGTGATTGAAGTCCTTATTGATATGCACTAATGTTCATTTTAAAAATTTATCTCATTCTTCTAGGTTGTTGAATCGCCATGATGTCTTCGTCTAGTGTGAACCTATGCTCTCTATTAGACTCCAACAAACTCACGGGACCTAACGTCTTAGATTGGCTACGGAATTTGAGAATTGTTCTCAAATATGATAAATATATCCTAGATGAACCACTTCCTAATCCCCCTACTATCGGTGCATCTGATGATAATTAGAAAGCTTACAAGAAGCTACTGGATGACAGTGAGCTGGCTAGCTGTATAATGCTAGCGTCTATGTCACCAGAACTGTAAAAGCAGCATGAGGCTATAGATGCTCATACCATAGTACCATCTAAGGGAGCTGTTTAATGGGCAAGCTCAGTCTGAAAGTTTCGAGACTTCAAGGTTGCTAAAGATGGATGAGGGATCATCTCTAGTATAGCATACGCTGAAGATGTATGGATACATTGAGAGATTAGCCCGTTTGGCTTTCGTAATGGATCATGACTTAAGTACAGACTTAATTCTAACTAATTTGACCGATAGTTATTCCTAGTTTATGCTTAATTATCAGATGAACCAAATATCCATAAATAATACCTAAGCTAATAAATCTGCTCAAAACAGCTGAACAAACTGTCAACAAAGATAGTAAGGCTATGATGCTAGTGGACCCTCCTTCTGGTTCTCAAAAGAAGAACCAAAAGAAGTCCAAGAAGCCAGTAGGAGATGTAGCCAAGAAGAAGGCAATAGAGACAACATCAAAGGGGATATGATTCTATTACAACAGGGGAGGGCATTGGAAGAGGAACTGCAAAGCTTATCTAGAGTCGCTGAAGTAGAAGAAGGCATTAGATGCCCCACTGTCTACTTCAGGTATTTTATTTGTCATTGAGACTAATACTATTTCTGATCACAACTGTAACATCCCGTTACCTATACGGCTAGAACAGTTATTTGTGAAACCTTTATATGATTTAAGATAAGTGCATGGTAGACATAAGTTATTTGTGATTACATACTATTTGGGCACATCCATACAATTGTACATGCTTTTATCGGCATTTTCGAGTAAGTATGACAAATTGTGGCTATGATAAACGGTGAATCAGTGAGGATAAATAGTATACGTGAGGGACAAGTAATGGACATACGTATAATGTTGTTTAAGTTAGGAAGACTCTACTACAGTTTGTCATTATGACAAACGGTGAGTCGGTGGAGATAAACAGTACACGTGAGGGACATGGAATGGACTCACGTATTATATTGTTTAAGTTAGGAGGAATCTACTAGAGTTCTCATTCTTCACTGAAACCCTCCACATTGTGACTCTCT
>JANQAP020036198.1:0-10065 GCA_026874005.2 Erythroxylum coriaceum | reverse complement strand
TCACATTATTTCATTTATCAACATAAAGCATCGCAATACACGTTGTACATAATTTTCACATTTCTCATTCAACATAATTTAATAATACATTGCAATCATTCAAAACATATATACATCATGCGTATATGCAATGTTCATGAGACTCACATTCGTTTATTTCGTTGTTGTGATCGAGTGCCTTTTTCACTGTCTCGTATCTATTGTGAATACCGGGCTCATTAATACTGTCCCTTATCCATTGGGGATACAGGACTTATTTTACATATTGAGCCTGAGGCTCTTACCACGTTCTGAGCTTTAAGCTTTTTTTCACTGGCGACTCCAGTCAAAACTGCCTTTATCTTTCATGCATTCATGTAATGGTATGCACCACATGTATTCAATCACTCATGCTCATTCAGTCACATTCACATTCTCTTTCTCATTCACATTTGCCATTGGACCCTGGGTCCAGCATTCAATATACAACTTAAGAATCAATTATTTCGTCAAATTCACATACAATGAGAACTTCCAAATATGGTACTCATGCATCAAACGCCTCGGACATTCAAGGTTTGGAATTAGTACATACACATCACTTAATAATTCAATGCAAAATTTAACAAACACATAATCGAAATGAGGCCATCTTAGGTTACTCACAGTTTACTCCCGTTAACTTATTTCCTTGAAGTCCCGACAACAGCCAGAAGCGGTCGCTCAATGTGCTCTTCTATAATACGCAAACATATACATTTACCATTACTACTTTGCACATTCATATGAATACTCGATCATAAGCACATGTATATATGTCATGTATAATGCATGTTCAATGATAAATTCCCGGGTATATTTTCTTAATACACATCTTATAATCAATTAACATCATCTTCCAATCATCCTTTAATACCTAATACACTTTGTCCACTTTAATCATCTCATTCAACATTAACTAGGTTCATTCAAGATCTCATTTAAGCCTAAATACCTTATATGGGAACACCATAGCATTAATTGGTTCATATTTTACTCAACAGACAACTATTTTTCTCTATAGGTCTAGCCACGATCGCGGTGTCCCTGCCACGATTGTGGTGTCCCTGCCACAATCGTGACATAAACTTTTGGAGCTGGCCACGATTGTGGTGCTCCTGCCATAATCGTGATAGAAACTCTTTCTGGCCAGGCCATGATAGTGGGGAAGGGCCATGACCATGACAAAAACGTATTCTGTCAGGCCACAATCATGGCGTGAGGGCAATGATCGTGTCCTACCTTTTCTTCCTTCTTTTCTGCATGAATTCAACATATCTCCTCACATCCATTTCATACCAATTTTTTTTCAAATTCACCTCTTCTAATACGACCTCATTTCGTACTAATTCAACTACCATATTGATTACATTAACTCCACAAAATTCAACTCATTTGATTCATCATTTTTAACTTAATGTCATCATTCATAAAATCCTATCTCTTTCCATAGTATATCTCATTCGTAATGCATCAAACAATTCATTTGTTATGTTATGTCCTCATTTAACACTCTAAACATTTTACATTTAGAGGCATTGACATCAAACATACTTTTTCTTAAAGTATAACATCAAGATCAATTAAAACTTATCACATATTTAACCAACCTTTCTAACAACAAAATTATGTTCCTTTTAAGCCCCAATTAAGTCTAAAAGCTTCATAGTTATATACCTCATCCTTAATTGGTTTAACCATTGCATAATCAAAACATTACCATGAAAAATCACGGCCCACAATCGTGATGTCCTATGACAGAATCGTGACAGAAACTAATCTTCCATTTTTCCTATAGTTTTTCAGTTTTTCTTATGACAGATTTTTAGGTTAGTTTTGTATGACCATTATGACCTATAACATAAGGTATTTAGACAACACTGACTTCTAAACAAATGTTCATCTATGCCTTAAGTTTCTAATGACGCCAAATTCATGTAGTTTAGTTTAGTATTCTGCAACTTAAACCTAAAATACTACAGACTATTCTCATACTACGACAGCACACAGTTTTTAACTTCAAGCCAAATTTCAAGACCCTTAGGGATATAATTCACATTCAATTCCTTCATAAAAATTGTATCCATATGCCTCTAATTTAATCTACATTAAAAATCATCCCGTTTAGATATCTACAGATCAGGATATGGCCAAAATACAAATGCATGTTCAGTGAAAGCACTCTATCTAACATATTCCAACACACATTTAACTTCATTTTCAACTCTACTTTATCTCCAAACTATCATCCTACTTCTTCTCATTTCAAGGCAATATACTAACCTTTTCTTTGGCTTTAAACTCATGAATTATCATTCATCTTAACACAAAGTAAGACATAACTCTATTTATCTCTTCATCCACACACACATCAACATACTTCAAACTTCCTTGTTCATACTCATTCATTTCTTAATTCATTATCATAATTGATTCATTTACCAAACAATTCATGAATAACATTAACTCACTAAAATTTAGAGCATGATCTCTTATTATTACACTACACCCACATTAAAACACATATATAAAACTCATGGTCAATCATCAAATTTCTCATCATACATATTCCATTTCACATTACTCATGAAGATTAAAGCATAACTTACTTGATTTTGCTTCAAAATCTTGAAACTCTTCAAGATCTCACTTAACCCTAGCTCTTCATACAACCCACGTACATCATCCTTCAAGGTGGTAGGGTTGGGTCTTTAGTGAAAAATGAATGAGAGAGCAAGATGAGAGTAGCAAGTGAAAGATGAGAGGGCTAGGTTCAACATGAATGGAGATTGGTGAGAAAAATTTGTGAAGGAGGAGAAGAAAGCCACGAAAAAGAAGAAGAAAGAAAATACAAACAATTAAATGGTCTTGAAGAAGTTAAAAGAATCTTGGGTTTAAGACATGACTTGGCAAGTGACACTTGTCACTTGCCACATGTCCAATCCCTATAGGTTTAAACTAGATTCTCTCATTTAACTAGTCCAATCAACTCCAATTTTCATTCCAATTATCTCCAAATTTCAATGACATATGTCATTAAATCCAAATGTCATTTATAAAAATTTCCATTGCCATTTCACTCTTAATTCTAATTCCATTTATTAATTGTCCTGCCATTTGGCATTTTCCTAATTCAAAATTTACCCAAAAAATCAAGAATTTTCTAAATTTCACCAAAATTTCTAAATCAATATCTATACACACCAATTGAATTTTCAATACATATGAACCAAAATTCATATAAAAAATGACATTTATAAATCAATTATACCCGGAAAATCTCAATGAATGTAAGTACAATTATTTTAATGTGCAAACATTAATATTTACATGTGTGTGTATGTCATATTTTGCATGAACATGAAATGCACTTTCTAACTTCTCATTAATCTCTCATGTACTGTATTCTAGGGTCCTAACTAATTGCAGGTTTATTGTGCTAAGTTTTACTATTTTAACCTCGATAATATCGCAAGCGCACGGGTCGTTTGTGTAGTACCTAAGGTATCGATCCCACGAGGAGGGTTAATCTAGTCTTAAAATCTAAGGTTGAATTAAATCGCAACAATCTAAAATAAACAATAAATGCATAAAATTAATCAATCAACAATCAATTATGAGAATTAAATTTCGGAAATAATAACAAAATAGCAAATCACACAACCAAATCAAGAATTAACCTAGGAACTACCAATTGAAAGAAAGGGGGTTTTAATATCAAATTAATGAAAATCTAATCAATTATGCAATTATCGAATTATTAGGTCTAGACGGTCCTAGGGTAGATTACTCTCTCTCGAGTTATAATCTTTAAACCCTAATTAATAATCCCCAATTTAAATTATGGAATTGTGATCTCTAGACTCACAATTGACCCAAAACCTAAATTAGTTCTAAAATTGTCTAACAACCTACCGGAAACCTATGCTCCATCTCTCGTTACACGATTTTATTGGTTTGATTCAATTCTTATCTATCAAATTATCTAACTCTCGTTAGCCCAATTTGATGATATTCACTCGGCTCACCCTCTCAGTTTATTGCCGAATTATTACGAACAGATATTGAATCACAAATAACTCAACTAAAAACGCAATAAATCATATTTCATTAAAATCAAAGACAAAATCCTGAAGGTGAGTTTAGGCAATAATAAACATTCGACATAACCTATTATCAACAATTATCTCAATTTCATACATCAATAAAACTAAAATAAATAGGAAAATATACTTGAAACGGACCAATAGAGGTAGCAACGGTGGGAAACTACCTGTTTTGGGAAGTAGTTCGCGTCAAGCTTCTTCTCTATGTCTCTCTTCCTTCGTCTCCTTCCTTAAATCACTCAATAGTTCTCTAGGATTTCTGAATTTTGGCTGATGTGAAAGCTCTCCAAAGACTGCTTATTCTGTCTTGTAATGTTCTATTTATATCTTGGATGCTCTAGGGTTAATTCGTGGTTGAAACAGTCCGAAAAATCTCGCAAAATTCAAGTTTTTGTAGCAGCCCGATGTAGGCCATGATCGTGGCCTAAAGTTCACGATCATGGCCTAGCACATAGCTCTCTGTCACAATCGTGACCCAAAGTGCATGATTATGGCTAGGGTCTTGTCAGCTTGCCTCTTTCTGTCACAATCGTGGCCTATTGTACCATGATCATGGGCCATATTTTTGGCCCAAACTCTTCAAAACTTTTCCGTTCTTCACCGTTTACTCTAAAATACTAACAAACACATCAAGGTACCTTAAAAATATAACATTTAAGCTCAAAGACTCATACTAACCCATAAAAACATTTAAACATATAAATTAACACAATTAAAACTTAAATACACACTAAACACTCAAATTAATGCTAAATACTTAACAAATTAAACCCTAAAACGCAATGCAATTCACAACTGTCAACATCCCCACACTTAAACATTTGCTTGTCCTCAAGCAAACAAAACAACAAACTCATAACACATAATGCCCAATGCAATAATGAGGCAATGACTTTAACTTCATGAAATAAATTTAATCTTAAACATAATCCTACATGTTATATCTAATCATTAACAAGCAAAATCTAAGTCTAGGGGCTTTGAACTAAATATCCAAATTAATCGAGATCTATATGTTAATTTATTCACCCCTTTCAATTGTACACCCACATTAATAATTCTTCAGTCCTTTAGACTCTGTAACTATTCCTAAGTAAATTTTCATGAAAAGTCAAGCTTACTACAAGTATGGTAGGTTTATTAAGGAAACACAACTTTTTTATTTATTTTGAACATATACTTAGTCTTTTTACGCTGAGGCAAACATTGGTCATGAATGTCGATCCGGTTACTCAACTAAGTCATGTTTTTATTAAACTGCTTGGTTGAAATGTCGTTATAGCTTTTTAATGTGAAGGCACATATTTGTGATGCGTGTTGATCCGATTACTCAGCTATATCATATTTTCAACTGGCTACTAGCTCTATTCATAACCTGAAGGCCAATGGAATAGTGATTTATTTAATAAAAATGCTTTTTTTCATTTATTACCTACCTTGTTATTTAAGCTACTCATTTCTATGAAAAATACTAGTTAAGCTACTTAAGTTAAAAAGTCTCAAATTATGAATGAATGTGACAACCTATAGGGTACTAAATTAACACTAAATCCTAATTAAGCTGTATATTTATCCAAAGATTCCTAATTCACTAATTTTGCAAGCTAATGATTATTTACAACCTAATAGACTATGTTCAAAATTAAATAAATTTCACTTCATCTAAGCCATTGACACATTCAAACAGTTCACAAAATGCAACTTAATAAATATCATACAATATGCAAAATTCACATTCAAGGTAAAAACACACAACCCTCCCCACACTTGAATAACACATTGTCCTCAATGTGAGAAGGGTACACAAACACACCAGGGGGAAATAAAACACAATATATGAAAAACACAAGAATAACAAAAATGAAAGAAACGAGTTAAAAAACATGAAACCGTTTATGGTGATAGAGGTGGTGATGGCGATAATATTGAGACCAAATCTGCTTGACATCAAGAGGGTTTCCCTATCTTACAAGTGAGTTAAGAGAGTAAAAGAATTAACAATCCAAACCGTTGCAAATCATTCAAAACTTATTTAAGAATTTAAAACAAACCTAGCTGCACAACAATTTAAATCTAACTACAAAATGTGCTAATTTATGGTCATTAACTTGACCTTCATCCTTTAAAACTCAACGATGATCAATTATGAGCGACTTGCTTCCACCTTTTTCATTCAACATCAATTTTGTAGCCTATGAGGAAGCTACAAATTGTAAAATGATTAGAAGGACAATATTAATAAAGTTAGGAAAACCAATTAATTTCGTCAATGTCCTTCTCATTAACAAACTGTCAATAAAATAGGGAATAACGAAACTCCCTAAATCTTCCATTGAATCCAATAGTTTGTCTTATGCAAAGGTGAGTTGCTCTCTTTCTTCCTTAATCAATTTCGTCTCCTCTACTTCTTCCGTTTCACGAGTAAAGACCTTCATCGCTTTTTCAAACTTTATGTCTGTTGTCGTCTGTTCTTCGTCCTCTTGTTCTTTAGAAGATTCGAACACATCAATTATCTTGAATGAGCTACAAACCTTCGGATTCTTAATTACATTTGATCATCATTAATCCAAAAGATAGAGTTCTTTTCCTGAACATCTCCTCAAGAGTTTTCGATGTTCACATATGGTATATCAAGAACTAGTGAATAAAAGGGAAGGTTGGCATTATTTTCTTCATCCTCTTCTTTGATTTCTTGGTCTTCTCTAAGGTCGAGTTTAGCTTGATTTCTTATTGATTCTTTTAGCTCTACCCTATTCCTAAGTGTGATAGCCTCATATTGGTGTCGTAGATTTAATTCCATATTTTTGAAAGAGTTTTCCATACTTCTCTTACAAAATTCACAGGAAAGTTGTCTCACTCGAATCTCTAGGTTGTGAATAGACGAGGCATGATTTTATGTTACTTGCTCAATTTGATCTTCTAGTCTCCTCTCACCATCTTCCATGTCCGTGAGCTTATTTAGGATCTTGTGTAATTTAGAATCCAATGAACTGGACTCATCTTATTGAAATCTTGATAGGTCTTGATGTCCTAAATGAGTCCTTACATTATTGGACCAATAAAAATTTGGGTGGTTTTACCACCTCGGAGTGTACATATTCCAATAAGGATCATTACTTTCCTAACCATATTGTGCTCATTGTGGTTCGCAGAAGTTCCTTGCTCCCTATAATATCTATCCTCTATCATTGTTGTTTTCATTTCTTCTTGGTATCTTGCTCTTTAGATGTGCCATTCTCACTTTAAGAAGTCTTGATGTATGTCTACCTTACGTCCAATTTTTTTATAGTAATTTTAAAACAAAAGATAGTGGAAAAACCTTAGATTAAAGAACTAAACTAATCATCTTCCCGGAAACGGCACCGAAAACTTAATCACAGGTTTACGTGTGCTAAGTTTTACTATTTTAACCTCGATAATACTGCAAGCATATGGGTCGTTCACGTAGTATCTAAGATATTGATCCCACGAGGAGCGTTAATCTAGTCCTAAAATCTAAGGTCGAACTAAATCTCAACAATCTAAAATAAACAATAAATGCATAAAATTAATCAATCAACAATCAATTATGAGAATTAAATTTCAAAAATAATAACAAAATAACAAATCACATAACCAAATCAAGAATTAACCTAGGAACTACCAATTGAGAGAAAGGGGTTTCAATCCGAAATTAGTGAAAATCTAATCAATTATGCAATTACCGAATTATTGGGCCTAGACAGTCCTAGGGTGGATTACTCTCTCTCGAGTTATAATCTTTAAACCATAATTAATAATCCCCAATTTAAATTATAGAATTGTGATCTCTCGACTCACAATTAATTCAAAACCTAAATTAGTTCTAAAATTGTCTAATAGCCTATCGAAAATTTATGCTTGATCTCTCGTTACACGATTTCACTGGCTTGATTCAATTCTTATCTATCAAATTATCTAACTTTCGTTAGCCCAATTTGATGATATTCACTTGGCTCACCCTCTCAGTTTATTGCCAAATTATTAAGAACAGATATTGAATCATAAATAACTCAATTAAAAATGTAATAAATCAGATTTCATTAAAATTAAAGATAAAATCCCGAAGGTGAGTTTAGACAATAATCAACATTCGACATAACCTATTCTCAACGATTATCTCAATTTCATACATCAATAAAACTGAAATAAATTGGAAAATATGCTCGGAACGGATCAATGGAGGCAGCAATGGCAGGAAATCACCTATTTTGGGAATTACTTCACGTCAAGCTTCGTCTCCATGTCTCTCTTCCTTCGTCTCCTTCCTCAAAAATCACTCAATAACTCTCTAGGGTTTTTGAATTTTAGCTGATGTGAAAGCTCTCCAAAGGCTGCTTCTTCTGTCTTGTAATGTTCTATTTATATCTTGGAAGCTCTAGGGTTAATTCAGGGTCAAAACGATCTGAAAAATCTCGTGAAATTCGAGGTTCTGTATTAGCCCAACGTAGGCCACAATCGTGGCCAGCGCCTAACCCTTTTTGTCACGATCGTGGCCCAAAGTGCACAATCGTGGCCTGGCATATAACTCTCTATCACGATCGTGACCCAAAGTGCATGATCGTGGCTAGGGTCCTGTCAGCTCGCCTCTTTCTGTCACGATCGTAACCTATTGTGCCACGATCGTGGGCCATGTTTTTGGCCCGAAACTCTTCGAAACTTCTCCGTTCTTCTCCGTTTACTCTAAAATACTAACAAACACATCAAGGTACCTAAAAAATATAACATTTAAGCTCAAAGACTTATACTAACCCATAAAAACACTTAAACACATAAACTAACACAATTAAAACCTAAATACGCACTAAACACTCAAATTAATGCTAAATACTTAACAAATTAAACCCTAAAACACAATGCAATTCACATCTATCACTAACCTTTAACATGGGATAACGGGATGTTACAATTCTCCCCTCCTAAAAAAATTTTGACCTCGAAATTCTTACCTGAGTCATCGAATAGGTGGGATATTGGCTCTTCATGTGCTCCTCCATTTCTCAAGTCGCTTCCTCACTCGAGTGATTCTTCCAAAGGACTTTCACTAATGGAATTACTCAGTTTCTCAGCTGTTTTGTTTGATATCCCACTATCTTAATTGACTCCTCAACATAACCCATATTACTAGATATTTCGATCTCCTGAGTTAGTAATAGATGGATCGGATCTGATCGATACCCTCGAGCATACTCGCGTGGAATACATTATGTATATGAGACATCTCACTCGGTAAGGCTAATCTATAAGCTAGTGGTCATATCCTCTCAATAATCTCATAAAGACTAATGTACTTAGGGCTCTACTTACCCTTCTTACCAAATCTCAACACTCCTCGCCACGGCGAGACCCTCAGAAACACTTTGTCTCCTACATTGTATTCCATATCCCTCCGATGCTGATCCACATAGCTCTTCTGTCTATCTTAAGCTGCTTTTATTCTACTTCAAATTAGTTTCACCTTATCCACAGTATCCTGTATCAGTTCTGGGCCTTCTACCATTCTCAAGCCCTCTTCAGCCCAATATAAAGGCGATCGACATTTTCTGCCATACAATGCCTCATACGATGCCATTCTGATACTACTGTGATAGTGGTTATTATATGCAAACTCGATCAGAGCTATATACTGATCCCATACTCCTTGAAACTCCATTACACATGCTCTGAGCATATTCTCAATGGTCTTGATTGTCCTCTCACTCTGTCAATCTATTTGAGGATGGAATGCAGTACTAAAGTTCAACTTCGTACCCATTGCCGACTGTAAGCTCTTCCTGAATGTGATGCCCCAATCCCCCCTGAGAGGATACGAGAGTGCCACATCAGACTTATAAATAGAAACAAATAACAGACTGATGCGGAAGCATTTCAAAACGTACTACACATTCATTACATGTATTTTCAGTAACTGAAACAAATATAC
>JANQAP020036158.1:0-10069 GCA_026874005.2 Erythroxylum coriaceum | reverse complement strand
GGTATCAGAGAAAAGAAGATAAACCGATAATGGTCAAGGTGTTGGAAATAAGCTCACGTATTACGATATTCTGCATGAAAGTCGGGATCCGGGAGCAGGTCCCAACAAATCTTATGGCTGAGAGTACTGGTCATTCAACAAAATAGAAAGGGTAGTAATTGAGTAATTTCATAAAGAATTTGTAGTTTCTTCATTAGTGAAACTCTTTCAATGTTAACTTACAATAAGAACGAAACCTCTTTTAATAAGGTGGGCTCACTAGTTTTGTCTACTTCTTTCATGATTGTTATTTTTCAAATATAGTACGTGTAATAGTATTTTAATTATGTGTTTCGAATAAACCTCGTAATGTTGTATATCATCGGGTGATGTGAGTGGAAATAAGATAAGATACTTAACAGGGATTTTTTCAGTATTTGAGCATGATTTTATAGTAAAAGCACCAGAAGAGCTTGTGGTTGAAGAACATCCTTTGCTATTTAAGCCATTTATCTTTGAGGACTTAGTAAAACCATCCCACTCTAGCGATATGACAAGATGAAAATATTTGGTTGATGCTTATCATAATGTCTGATTCTATGTTTTCAACCACAACTACAAACATACAAACGTGTCTAAGAGTACCAGTTATATTGTTTAAGAGTTTTTTTCCGTAAATCTCAGTTCTGGTTCATGATTTCTAGAAGATGAACCACTTATCCAGACTGCAATCATATTGGACACACCAAATATTTAATTTGACAAAACAATGTACTATAACCTTTTATGAAGAAACTGATTCTGGAAGATGCAATTTTCATTGTGATAGTGCGACATAAGTATCTCTACTAAATTTTTACAAATTGCTTTGATAATAACATATACACGTACTCTATACCCATCTGTTCTTCACTTCTCCGAACGAACAGTTAATGAATAACTTATATCATTTCTATACATGCATATGCTAAAGTTAATTTGTCTGATGGTAATAATCAGCATTTAAAAAAAGTTTAGAAAAGTGAATTTTTGAGCTCAAAGCAATGTTACTACTACAAAATGTACGACAATATTTATTATAAGTTATTTTACTAAAGAATGTGTTCTAGATACGTGTTATGTCAATAATAGGTGTAGTGTGCATATAACAAGTCAACTTTGTTTTTTTCACTATTTTGGACAAGTCAATACATAATCGAGTTATAATAAGTGATGGAATGGTGTGAGAGGCTAAAAAAAAAGGTACCATTAAGATAAATGCATATGATTTAGATTAAATTGAAAATATACTTTATGTATTTGATTAGATTCACACTTGTTGAATATGAGTGAATTCCTTTTAGAAGGAATTTTACTTTTAAAAGAATTTTTAGTTGTCTTCGAAGAAGAAGCATCTTTGTAAAAATGAATTGTTTCCTTTGAAATAAGATTGTTATATCAAATCTCTATTGAAAGTGCCTTTGCATCATGATAATTGATTTTAGCATCATAAATATGGGCATTTACGTTCCAAAAGTTAAGCATTTATGAGCAATATTTGGTAATTAGTTGTCTTTGATAAAGTACATAGATGATGTTTATGAAAGTTATTTAGATGGAAAACAATATCAAGGTTCTTTTTTTAAAAGGTAGTCAAGAAGGTTTACAACATTGACGAAATGGAAAAATGTAAATGTGTATGAGCCAATGAGCACTCTTTCACTAAATGAAAGAAAGTACTTTCTTGTTTTTATTGACTATTTTGGTAGAATAAATTAAGTCTATTAAAAAAATTCAGAAGCGTTATTGCTTTTCAAAAAATTCAAATCATTTATTGAAAAGCAAAGTGGAGAATCTATAATAGTGTTGTAGGTTGATCATAGAGGGGAATTTATATCGAAAAGTGTTGGCAAACTTTGTGTTGAATATGACATCCAAAGATAATTGATAGTTTGTTATACTCCACAATAAAATGGAGTTGTTGTGGAGTGAACGAATAGAATTTGCCTAAGAGCATACTTAAAGTTAAGGATTTGTCGAAGAATTTGGGCATAACTAATATACAGAGGAAATTATAATCTCAATCGAAGTCCCACAATGACACTACCTCACCAAACACCTTTAAAGCATAACGTAGATGGAAGGCTAAGGTAACTCATCTTAAAGTTTTGGTTTCATTGCTTATGTGCATATTCGTTTTTTAAAAAGAACAAGACTTGATGAAAATACCATGTAGTACAATTTTTTTGGGATATAATATTGAAACTAAAGGTTATAGATTTTATAATCCTTTTATCACGACATTACTAATTAGTCGTGATGTTGTATTTGATCAGAAAAATGCATGAAAATGGGATAAGAAACAACATTTTCTAGGATCTTTGTTGGAAGATCAAGGAAAAAATCAATTAGTAAATAGTGACGATGATGACTCTGATCCTTTTGCAGTACAATCTAACCCAACCCATTCACTTAATTCATCAAGTCCAATGCATTTTGACTCTCCTTCGTCTTCAAAAACTTTGCTGCAAAAATGGAGGAGCTTGGCAGACATTTATACAATTTCAAAGAGATGTCATATTGTACAATTATAAGAGATCAATTTATTTAAAGAATATGAGAAATTAAATGACTGACATGTTGATATAGAGGAAGAAATGAAGGTCATAGGAAAAAAAAGACATTAAAGATGACTATACTTCCAAATAGAGTAAAAATCATTGACCTGAAGTGGATTTATAAGATGAAATACAAATAAAATGGGTTACTTTAGAAATACAAAGCCAGCTTAGTTGCTCGAGATTATATTCAACATAAAGGTGTT
The DNA here is from genome assembly GCA_026874005.2 of Erythroxylum coriaceum. Lineage (NCBI taxonomy): Eukaryota > Viridiplantae > Streptophyta > Magnoliopsida > Malpighiales > Erythroxylaceae > Erythroxylum > Erythroxylum coriaceum. The sequence goes on along the minus strand of JANQAP020036158.1, from coordinate 7,287 downwards.
GACTTTGATAAGGCATTTACTCCGATTGCATAGTTTGATAATAAGGGCACCCTTTTAGTCTTAAGCAAAATGGAATATCTATTAATTTGATATGAAGTATGCTTTTTTTAATGATGCTTTGAATAAATACGTGTATGTGCAACAACCAAAAGGTTCTAAAGTGGCAAGTCAAGAGAATAAAGTACACTATTTAAATAAAGTACTATATGATCTGAAGCAAGGTTTACGGGCCATTTATGAGGGGATCAATAGTCATTTCAACTCATGTAGATTTCAACAAAGTACAAGTGAGCCTAAATTTATAAGTCAAGTTTAGGAGAAGTTATGAATTGTTAATTGTTTATCTTTATGTAGATGGCTTGATCTATACAGGAAATAATGTTTTCTTCATGAATGAATTTAAGAAACTTATGATTTTTGAATCTGAAATGACTAATGTGGGAATGATGAACTACTTTCTCAGGTTAAAAGTGAAGCAATATGGTGATGGAATTTTTATTTCAAAAGAAAAAATATTATTGATGTTATTATAGGGTTTCAAAAACAGGAGTGCAACCTAGTGAAGACTCTCACAATTACCAATAAAAAATTTAGCTTGAATGATGAAGAAGAAAAGGTGGATAGTCATTTCTATTGCACTTTGAATAAAAGCATGCTCTGTTTGCAAATAACATATCATATTATGCTATAGCCCCTAGTATTTTGTCACAATTTAGAATTCTAATAAATTACATTATGGTGCTACTAAAAGAATATTGAGATACTTAAAAGGAACCTGATCGTATAGAATTTGGTATGGCAGAACTATGAATCTCAATTTGAATGGATATTGTGAGAATGATCAGGTAGGTTTAACTGAAGATTGACGAAGTACAATGATATATTGCTCCTAGAGTTTAGAAAACAATCTTCTATTGCATTATCTTCCTCCAAAATCGATGTGGTTGCAACTTTTACAACTACTTAAATAGTCTAGTTGAGAATAATTTCAGAAGATATGAAACAAAAGCTACTCGAGGCAACAACAGTTTATTGTGAAAACCAATCAACTATTTTCACGTCCAAAAATTATATTTTTCATAGCGTATAAGATATATGGAGACATGTCATCATTTTGCTATTAAGTTCGTGCAACAAAGGAGCATACAAATGACTTATTACGATACTAATGATCCATTTGTTGATGTGTCCACCAAACTATAAATTGCTGATGTGTCCAATAAACCACTTTCTCTTTGAGAAGTTTATTTTAGCTAGAAAAAAATTAAGAGTGAAAGGATTTTACTTTAAAGCGGGAGTCTATTAGATATTAATACAGAAATTAATAAATTATTTTTTAGTCATTTAGTCAAAAATAAATTATTATAATCAAAGATACAGACATCGTTGTAGTTTTAAAAAATTAAAAAAAAACTCTTTACCCTTTAAAATTCTTAATTTTTTTTTATTTTTTAGTTTTCTAAAAAAAATTCTCTTAGACTTCAGTTAAAAGATAACTACGAAACACATGCAGTATAAATATCAGATATGAATTAATCAAATGTTGTTTATATCACGATTTAACTTAACTCTTAAATTTGAACTAAACTAATTAAATCCAACTCAAACTAATATTTTGTTGTAAATATCTTAAATTATTAATTTAAGTTAAATTTAATCAATTCTAGTTGGGTTTAATAGGTGGGTTGAATTACCATATTGGTGACATTTGATTAATCATTATCCAATATTCATATTGCGTGTGTTTTGTCTTTTTTTAATCAAAGTCTAATATAAATGGTTTTTAATTATCGTCCAATTTGTTAAATGGTTTTTTTCTAACATGTTGCTTTGGTCCCTACTCTCCTCTTCTCCTTCTGACTACACCTACTGATTCGAACCCAACAGAGGCCCCTTCTATCAAGGAGGGCCTTTCAAAGGCCAGCCTTGACACCTCTGTCGATGACAACCCTTCTAGCAAGCACTTGGAGGATTTTCCATCTCTTTCTTAGAACCAGCACAAATCTGGGAAGGGAGCGAGTTCTTTTGGTGGGTCTCCCTTAACCGGATCTTTGATGTCTTTGTAAAGGACTGGAGCATGGAATAAGAAGCTCACTTTGCACCAGCCTAAGATCCCGATGAAGCATTTCCAGGAGGTCAGGAAAGATGGGTGTGTCCCCTCATTGAACTTTTGCAAGCAGGCACGAAGGCCTGGTCTTCGGCGTTGATCGAGTCCTTTTGGAGCAAGCACCTTACATTTCTGATCATCAATGCCTGGGCTTCTGCACGTTGGCGCAATAAAGGTTTAGAGAAAACCTTAATGATGGAAGATGGTATGATCTTGTTTAAATTTGTTGTGGATAATAATTTGTTTGAGATTTTGGAAATGGGCCCATGGCACATGCTAACTACTGTTTGTGCAGAAATGGGTGCTTAAGGATGAGTTTAACAGAGAATGTCTTGAAGTGTTTTCGATTGAGATAATCTACCTCTAGAGTTATGGATGGTGGAAGGCCTGATCTTTCTCGCTAGCTCCTTGGGTAAGCCTTTAAGCATGGATCTCCAAACTTCCAATATGGAGCGCATAGGGTATGCTAAGATTTGTGTTGAGGTTAGTAGGAATACTCAATTGCCAGAGACGCTACCTATTATGAAGCTTGGTGCTACAGGGGAGTGGGAGCCTTTGGACATTAAGCTATCTTATCCCTGGAAACCCTAAAATACGATGAAACAATAGATACTTAAAGGTAGGAAATTCAATACTGGTTGGTAGGAAGACTTACTGGGGATTGAAGTTTCAACTTTTGATACTACCAATAAGGATGATTCTCAGCTGGTAATGGAGACTGACATCCATACACTGAAATTCCAATTGCAAGAGATGATGGGCAGTTTTGATTTGTCTCTCCATTTACGGCCCAAAACATAGATAAGCATGAGGGTAAGGTGGTGATAAATTGACCTGTTGATATACTAGCTGATAGTACAAATTTGCAACTAGTAAGTGATCATTTGGAAATTACATATGAGGGGAAGGGTTGTTTGAATCAACACATGCTCAAGGTTTTTCAAAATCTGGTAAAATCTTCTCCATTAGAAGACATAAGGGAGGATATTAGTATGGTGCAGGAGAAATATAATCATCAATTGGGATTATAAGAGGCAAACAGGGAAGATGTTGAGGTTCATCCATAAGTTTCTGTTGAGTCTTCTCAATCTACAGAGAATATCGAGGAGAATAGTATGCTGTTAGAACAATGCCATAACTTGCTTGACTCATAGGGGGATGTTCAGGTAGATACGGAAGTTAACAATCAAATAACTCCTATCATTTCTCGGAGAAGGTCAATTAGTAGGAAGCTAAACTTAAGGCGGCTTTCCCCTAGATAACTATTCTAGTGTGGAATACTAGAGGGTTAAACAACCCTCTGAAATAACTCATAGTGAGGGACTTGGTTTATGAAAAGAAACCTATTTTGGTGGGTCTCCTGGAGACTAAATAAAGGCTAAGTATGTCCAGTTGGGGCTGTCTTTTTTAGGTTCGCAATGGAAACTATTACAAACCATTCTCAGCATTATAATGGTCGTATTGTTTGTCTTTTTGATACTGATTGCATTGAGGTTACATGTAGCAGTCTTAATGACCAATTCTGCATTTGCATTCTAGTTGAAGGGCAATTCTCTAAATTTTGAAGTTACCATGATCTATGCCTCCAATTTTGCATTCCAAGGAGCAAAATTATAAACAGATTTACAATAGTTACAATTAGATATGCAGAATCCATGGTTAGCTGTTGGCGATTTTAATTGTGCACTAAACTCTAGTGAAATTGAAGGTGGTGCTATCTATATAATAGGGATGGGTAGAGAACTTCATAGTTATTTTAATAAGTGGATTTGACTAAGGGGCTCAAGGAGAATATTCACTTAGACAAATAATCAATAATGACACTTATTAATTCGTAAGAGGTTAGATAGAGCCTTGGTGAACTACTTATGGCTTAGTCAATTTCCTTCTTCTTCTGTACATTTTAAGGATAATATTTTTTTCTGACCATGCTTCTATACCTATTCAGAAGATGATAGTTTAAGTAAGAGTTGGAGCTCCTTTTTATTTTTCAATTGTCTAAGCCAGATGGAGGGTTTCATGGATTTAATCAGCAATTGTTGGAAGCAAGAGGTACAACGATCATATTAAAATAGACAAACATGCCCTTAAATAGTTTGTGAAGGTGAAGAATCATAATCCTCATCAAATGAAGCAGAGAATGGCTGAAGCTCAAGAGGCTTGCTATAGAGATCCTGTCAGTTCTGATTTAAGGCATACTGAGACCTTGAGATTGCAAGAATATCAAAAGGAATTGATGTATCAAAATTCTGTTCTAAAGCAAAAAGCGAGGCTACATTGGATCAAAGAAGGGAACTCAAACAATAAGTTTTTTCATGCTTCTCTTCTGGCCAGGAGAAACACTAATACTATCTCTTAGCTGCAGGACAATAGCAAGAACGTGATATCTGAAAATCATAAATTGACCAACTTTATCCGGGGGTATTTTTACAATTAATGGGAACCTCAGGTAGTCAACAATAAGGTTTTAATATGAAAGATGTACTTCATTCAAACCTCAATCAATCACAGTTGGACATGCTTACAGCTCCCTTCTCTCCTTAAGATGTCAAGGAAACGCGCTTTAGTCTTCATCCTTCAAAATCTCTGGGACCTGATGGTTTCAATGCAGGTTTTTTCCAAAGGACTTGGGAGATTACTGGTTAACTTTTTACTTATGCAATATTGGAATTCTTTTCCTCTAGTCGGATGTTAAGGGAAGTGAACCATACTTTTATGTGCCTCATACCCAAAAAGAAACATCCTTCTTCTATCTCAGATTTTAGACCCATTTATTGCTGCACCACAGTGTACAAAACCATTACTAAACTTCTGGCCACCAAACTTAAAATAATTTTGTCAGAGATTATTAGCTTGGCACAAGGGGCTTTTTTACCTGGGAGAAGTACAGGCGATCACATATTACTTCTTCAAGAGTTAATGGGGGATTATAAATTCTGTAAAACTATAACAGTTGCTTAATGAAGATTGATTTTGTCAAGGCTTATGACACCATAAGTTGGTCTTTCTTGCAAGCATGTTTGGAAGCTATAGGGGTGCCAAATAAATTCAACAATTGGATTATGCAATATATTAAGTCTACCTCTCTCAGTATTCTAGTGAATGGTATTCCATCACTTCCTTTTGACATTGCTAGGGGTATTAGGCAAGGGGATCTACTATCCCCTTACCTATTCACTGTAGCCATGGAAGGTTTATCTAGACTTATCTCTAAACTGGTGGAATGTAATGGCCCTTTTCAATATCATTCCAAATGTGGTGTTATTTCATTATCTTATATGATTTATGCTGATGCTTTGATCCTCCTATGCAAGGCTGATTCTCACTCTACTCAAATGATGTTGAATATGTTGAATACATTCTCTGGTTGGTCTAGCATGACAGTCAATGTTAGGAAAAGTGGCTTGTATCTGTCCTCAGATGTCAGGGACCAGGAGCAAATTAGATGCATGGTCAGGCTTAAGTTGTCTTCCCCTCCTTTTAAATATCTGGGCGTCCCAATCACTCCTAATAAGCCTAAATTCTCAAATTTTGTTCCTTTGATTAATAAGCTTAAAACTCAAATCAATGCTAGGCAAAACAAATATTTGTCTCTTGTTGGTCAATTGCTTCTCATCGATCTTTTTTTGAATAGTGTCAACTACATTGGTCTATTCATTTTGGTTCTGTCGAGGAGGGTCATCAAGGAGCTTTCTTATGTTCTGGAAAAATTGAGAATGGGAAGCAAGCCAAGGTGACATCACTATACCCAAGAGGCAAAGAGGGGTTAGGATCATCCCGATTGCTCAAATGCAGAAAGTAATGCTTGGTAAAAGGCTATGAAGACTTTGCATTGACAAAAAAGCTATGTGGATTAAATGAATTAATGAGTATTTTCTCCGAAATCAGAATTTATAGCAGCTGGACATTTCCAAAGTATTCTCATGGTTTTTTAATCATTTACTCAATTTGAGAAGTATGTTCTACCCACACATCAAACATAGGTTGGGCCATGGAGATGATTTATGGTTATGTTTTGATAACTGAACCAATCATAGTCCTCTTATCCACAGACCTGATCTTTTTAGCTTTAGAAATAGAATCCCTCTCAGTGCTAAAGTATCTATACTCATCCAAAATGGAGACTAGGTTGGCAATTTCAGAGGCTTTCACTTATTGTCAAATTATTTGCCTAACATTCCTGCAGGACTAAGGAAGGATAGCATAGTCATGCATCCCCACTCCAGTGGTACTTTTAGCAGTAGATCTTGTCACCAGGTACTGATTAATCATCTTAATCTGGTTCCCTAGTTTGAGGTTATTTGGAAGCAAAATCTAAACCGCAAAGCTATTGTGTTCACTTGGCTAGTGATCAAAAATAGGCTTCGGACCAAGGATAGATGGTTTGATGTCTTTGACCCTATATATGTACTCTGTAAGTTGTTGAATGATAGTAGAAATCATTTATTTTTTGATTATAATTATACCAAAAAAATTTGGAGCAGAATTATGTTCATATTACAATTACCCAGGTATACCTTCGAGTGGATGGAAACCTTGAATTTTCTTATCCTTTATACCACTCACGATAGAGCAAATGGCATGATTATCAAGACTACTTTTCATACTGTTATCTATTCAATTTGGAGGGAAAGGAATCGAAAGCTATACAAGGGTGTTGAAAGAGAGCTAATAACAACTTGCGAAACATATAGTCAATTGGATTAAAACTGCCATTATTGTCAATGATCAACAACGCTTTGTTAGTCATGATCTGAAACTGATCTAGTCGTTATAATGTTATATGTTGAAGATATTCTGTATTTTGGTTAGCGAGTTTTTATTTTGTAGCAGGTATATGATTCATTGTAATGGTTGTATATAGCTTTTGCTAAATTAATATTGTTTTGTTTTATCTTTCAAAAAAATAGCTTTTTTAAGATACTGAAAACTAGGAAAAAGGTTTTAGAAATTTAAATATAAATAAAAAATTCTAAAGTTTCTTAAACTATGAGGAAAATTTATATCTTTTACCCTAAATTCTTATTGTAATCAAATTTCAATTCTTATTTTTCAGCTAATATTTTTTCATTGCAATCTTAGATTGTTATTTTCTATCCTTAAAAAGCTGGGTGTGATTCTAGAAGAATAAAATCAATAGACTTTCTGCTTTTTTATAATTCTTAAAATTTTGCAAGTTG